>KN884454.1:7312-32536 GCA_000934455.1 Apostichopus parvimensis
ATTCCTGAAATGGAGAAACATGCAATATTAGGTTAGTTACCACCGCATAGGTCCAGAAAACTTAGTTTTCTTGTTTAGTTCTTTTTTAGTTATAACTTAGATATTTTGGTGCTAAACCATTCAGGGCCTTGTAAGGAGCAGGAGGATTTTAAAGTCTATCCTGTGTGAGAGTAGTAACCAATGTAGTCGAGGAAAAAAAGAAAAAGTGAAGAAATTCCAGTGGGACTCAATATAACTATTAGTCAAAGCAGGATTGAGGGTTTAGTTCAATTGTACTAATCATGCTAGGAAATGTACACAATCAAGACTGTCCCAAACAGAAAAAATAAAAATGTTAAACATATGGTATGTGATTTATTGACTTCTACATTTGTATGGTAACACCAGTAGAATATATGTCCAGCCATATATTAGGAGAAAAGCAAAAAGTGTCCAGCGTATCAGCAATCTTCTCTTTCTTTACACTGTTCTACATAGATAACTAATATGATGACATGTACATGCCACATATTGATTGTTATTCAATATGTGAATGATTCATTGACTTCTACATTTGTTTGGTAACACCAGTAGAATTTATATGTCCAGCCATATATTAGGAGAAAAGCAAAAGGTGTCCACTGGGGTATCAGTAATCTTCTCTTACTTTACACAGTTTTACATAGATAACCAATTTGATGACATGTTTGCCACATATTGATTTTTATTCAGTATGTGTATGATTCATTGACTTCTACATTTGTTTGGTAACACCAGTATAATTTATGTCCAGCCATATATTAGGAGAAAAGCAAAAGGTGTCCAGCGTATCAGCAATCTTCTCTTTCTTTACACTGTTCTACATAGATAACTAATATGATGACACGTTTGCCACATATTGATTGTTATTCGGTATCTCTTTCTGCCCACGTCTCAGGTGCATCGCCTAGCTTTGCCGATGGGCTGGAGCTCCCCGCTAACAGACCAATGGCAGAAAAGACTCAGAGCTTCCTGCACAATATTCATGATCAGTTGTAAGTATTACATCACAACAGACTTATATGTGTGAGGAGAGTTGATGTTGCATTATCATCGTTTAGTATATTTAAGCCACTGGTCATTTAGCCTTTGAAGAAGATCCTGCTAGGATCGAAACGTCAGGCCAACTTTCTTTTACACATTCTCTTACACAGGCTCTCTAGTGGATAAGCAGTTTGCTAACAATTTTATTTTGATTTTAGTATATTTATAGCAGGTTTTGCTTGTATTTTATTGTTTTTTGTTGTTGTACTCTTGTGCTGGCCATCTGTCAAGTATTTCTTCATTTCCAAGGCAGTGTGTGCAGCATACAAATGTCACCTACTCAGCCATGAGTTTCATGTGCAAATATTGCTAGGTCTAGATATATCAACGATAAACTAATCTGAAGTCTAGGCTAAGTGTTCAATTCTGTATGAGCTGGAGAAGATTGCCTGGTCTATTCAACATGTTTTATTTCATATCTTTGATTGGGTGGATTGCCCCTGAAGAGTGCAGTTAGAGGTGCTCTCTCTCTCCCCTGGTACCATTTTGGGTTTATCTGCTGTATCAGAGGTTGCAGTAACTTACACTATGATTGTAGAACTGCCCTGAAGAGTGCAGCCAGGGTTGCTCACCCCTGGTGCCATTTTGGTAGAGTGGGTGTTTTATCTGCTGTATCAGAAGTTGCAGTAAATTAAACTATGATTGGAGGACTGCCCTGAAGAGTGCAGCCAGGGTTGCTCACCCCTGGTGCCATTTTGGTAGAGTGGGTGTTTTATCTGCTGTATCAGAAGTTGCATACATCTTCAACGGGCAGGAGATTAATAAGGAAGTTCATAGTACTGTTTGATGGTCTTCGGTCTTCTCTCAGTCTCCTATCTTCTTACATTTATTTAATGAAGGATAGTTATTTCCATGGCAATGGGATAGTCGATAGAGTCTTGAAACATTGCAAATTATGCCATAAACAAGGGTCTCAATATTAAAAAGTAATTGACAAATTTAATGTTTAAGTAGCTGATAGAATCAATACAATGGCAATGTGTCTGGATATACCAACTCTTTCAACTATAAAAAAAATGGTTTTTTTTGGCTTTCCTTGTCAGAGCAGTCATCCTAGTAAGTTGATGTAAAGACAATAGCTTCTATTGAATATTCTGCTTCGAAATCATCTTTGCTTTCCACTTCTCTTTATTTATGCCCGTCTCTCTTCTCTCCTCTTTCAGTATCATTTCATTGGTAAATGAAAGTCATTTCTTAGTCACCTTTCAGATGTGTTATTAATCTCTTTTGACTTTCTTGTTTTAACCATTTCCTTTTAGGTGTCACATCTTTGCAACTGCTTGCCAGTGTTTGGGCTATGAATTCTACTCACCGAATGGTATCTGTAACATGATGATGGAGACTGTTTTCAACAATATTGAATTTTTACCAAATTTCAAACTCAGAAATATTATTCATATCCTTTTAAATAAAGTTCAAAGTTATTTAAAGTGTGTCGTGAAAAATATGTCAGTCTGTCTTCATAGTTTATCTCTCACTTTGTTAGTTACAAACTCATGTTTAACTTTTCTGACACAGTTTGGTATTAAACTTTCTAACACATCATATCTCCCATAGTCTGGTCACTGCCTCGGCAACAGACAAGAAGTGGATTTTGAAAAAGTATGTCACATGAGAAATTTTTGTACTAAAATATCATCCATTTACAATAGTTTGAGACAGTTTCTAATGGCAATGACAAAGTTCATCATAAAATAGCCTCACAATATTTCCCATTTGAATACAATAAACTGCAATCGTATAGTCTAGGCTGAACTGTGTCAGAATAAAGATGTGCCAAT
This sequence comes from Apostichopus parvimensis, assembly GCA_000934455.1. Classification (NCBI taxonomy): domain Eukaryota; kingdom Metazoa; phylum Echinodermata; class Holothuroidea; order Aspidochirotida; family Stichopodidae; genus Apostichopus; species Apostichopus parvimensis. The sequence continues at coordinate 10,156 of KN884454.1, forward strand.
TTTTTTGGTTCTGAATGCCGCCACTATAAATCCTTGACATTTTCATCCGATACGGGTCGTATTGAAACATTTAGTGAAATACTGCCCTCAAGAGTGTTATACCAGCCATCTCATTCCAATTCTGAAGAGGATGTGTCGCCTTATGTTTGAGAGACTGAGTCAGGAATGGTCCGCTCAGGCAAGGTGAGAGTGATATTCTCTTCTTCTTCATCATCACTTAAAGTCTGTTATCAAAGTAGGATCTGAAGGTGTAAAAGTAATTTAAGTAACTTGCTAAAAGTATCATCAAATATTTGTTATACTTCATTCTTTTCTCAGGCTGACATGTTTTCATCGTTATCATCTCAATTATGTCACTTGTAATGAATGAAGAATTATGGTTCATTAGAGCATAGGAACTGTGGGCATTGATTGTATGAAACCTTAACAGAAAGATGGAATGTGAATGTTGAACAGTCTTGTCACTTCTGACCAAACATTCAACATTGAAACAAAGGAGTTGTGCTCATTGATTGTACGAAACCTGACCTTGAAGATGGAATATGCATATCAATGTTGAACAGTCTTTGTCACTTCTGACCAAACATTCAGCATTAACACATAGGAGCTGTGTGCATGGATTGTATGAAACCTTAATGGTAATATGAATGTCAATGTTGAACACAGTCTTTGTCACTTCTGACCAAACATTCAGTAATTTTCTAATAATTTGATCCAGGTTCACAAAACTTACAGGGTTAACACATGCTGTGAGGATCCATACTGATAGTCTACTTGAGTTAACCCGTATCAAGTTATCCTGGTGTTTCCAGGTGACACTATCAGCTTTTGGCGTTCCATGACATTTGAAAGTGGGTTCAATTTAGACTTGAGTACTCAAGTCACAAAACTTTATTCATGTCATTCTTCTGTCTTTGAACAGCTTTAAGAACTATATGCCGAAAAATCTTCACTAGTAGTGTGGTAAAGTTAGGTTATTATGATATAATGTAATTATATTAATGAAATATATGGTACGTTCACAGTGGTGCAGAGCCTGGCAGTGATCAAGAAGCTGAGGAAATTCTAGCCGACCATTTGCTTTGTCTCATCACAAGAGATTACCTGGAATTGCTAAGTGAGAATTATCTTCATAACAGTAATATCTATTACCTATTGAGGCTTATGTAGTAAGGATACCATTCATCTGGATTCCACGCTCCAACCCCCCCTCCCCCCCTGACATATCCTCACAATTCTGGCACCATTTTCATGTTGGTACATATTGAATTAACTTACACTATGATTGTAGGACTGCCCTGAAGAGTGCAGCCAGGGTTGCTCACCCCTGGTGCCATTTTGGTATAGTGGGTGTTTTATCTGCTGTATCAGAAGTTGCATTCATCTTCAACGGGCAGGAGATTAATAAGGAAGTTCATAGTACTGTTTGATGGTCTTCGGTCTTCTCTCAGTCTCCTTTCTTCCAACATTTTAAGGAAAATGCTTGACTAGTCCCTCCTGCCATCTCCTCCCCCCCCCCCCACCTACCCTCTACCCAACTTTATCCCACACCTGACCCACCCTCCCATCTGCTTGACAAGATTTTCTTAAGTCTTTGATCTTCTCTCTGTGCAGGACTGGTTCTTATACGTAAGGATGCAGGTGATACTGCAGAGTCTACGATTGAGATGGATGTAGAGGAGGAACAGAAACCCACCGCAAACAGCTCAGAGACAGAGCAGATGGGCACCCTTGGAATTAGTGCAATACAAGATGAGGTAATTCCAGAGACCTGTAAATCAGAATTTACAATGTATACTTCTGAAAGGTGGCAAAGATGGCTAATACCTGTAGGATACATGTAAATACTTGTCAGAGTATTCAAGAAATTGAAGATTTCTTGTCCCTTATTCCTGAAGTTTCATGGGTAAAGCACTTTTTATTGTTGGAGTTTTCTGAGGTTGTTCAATCCTCTTGATGCCTATGTGCCTTCACCTTACCTATAGCTTGATGCCTATGTGCCTTTACCTTACCTCTAGTTTGATACCTATGTGCCTTCACCTTACCTATAGAGTTACTGATATTTGTTTTTACTTTGCATTGCAGGAACTCTGTCAAAGTATTCTCCTTTTTGTTTATTCGGCAATGTCTTGGAATGATTCCTTGACAAGCATTCGAAGTGCATTCCTGGCTGGCATTCTCTTACCACAGGTAAGGATCTGCTTCTTATATTTCTGCCTTGTCTCACTCCTTCACCTTCCTGCCCCCCCCCCATCCCCACCCACATACTGTTTTTGAAACCTTTGCATTGCAGCACCAGTTGTTCATTAAAGTGTTGGGTGTAAAATTAATTGTTCAAATAATCTTTAGCTGAAGCACTGCCCTTTAAGGTTACAATGTTTAGTTTCTATTGTTTTTATTGTTATATGTCTCCGCCGTTGTCTTCTTCTGTTTTTGTGTAGATTATGGAGAAACATCTTCTACCCGAAGCTGCTGCCCAACTTTTCACGGCGATCTTAAAAGGACTGAGCGTTCATGGACAGTACGAAGCGGTGAAGAACCCTCTGATAATGAGGGGGCTACAGCATTATGAAATGATGGTAGGTACTCAAACTACCTGTCTGAGAAGTGGGTAGCCAGATTGTGCAGTTCTTCTAGAGGCTTCTCTCAAACTGCTGTTCTGTGAAAAAGGTACTCAGATTACCAACCTTCAAGTAGGTAATGAAAATACCTCTCCATGAAACAGGTACTCAAACTGTCCAGCCTTTTGAGTAGGTACTTATAAAGTTACCTGTCCTGTAATGTTAGTTGTCACTTTGTTCAATTCTGTGTACTCAAATCAGTCAATGTACCAGAAACACAAATTTGTGTTGTTTGTTTTTACCTTTTCTGTATGTTATGTTATGAACTTATTAACAATTTTTGTTTTGGTGTTTATTTGCTATCCTGCTATAGAGACCCAAGTTTGAGTCAGTAGAGAAAGTTTTACGGGATCTTCCAGATGCAAACGGAAGTGAGATTGATCTTTTCCTGAAGCGGTACATTTGCAAGAACCCAAACGTTAAGTCTCCGACCGAAAAGAAGAAGAAAGAGGCTTTTAAGAAACTGGTAGCCGGTGTCATATCGGTAGGTAGTCGTCTGCTCATGAGGAAAAAGTTTTTGACTTTCTGAGAGATTTGTTATAAAGATTTGCTTCCTACAAAAGTTTTGCAGTTGTGCTGTTTCATTATCATATCTATCATCATTTTCGAATCAGTGATAGGTTGGGTTGCAAGTTTTTTCGAAACCACAAATTATTCATGTAGGTAAATGAATATTACTAGTTTGGTGGTGACCTGGTTTGGAAGTTTATTTTTGTTTACGATTTCTCTTGTCTTCTTAACAGAAACCAGTCGGTCAGATGTTCAAGAGAGAAGTCCACATAAAGAATCTTCCAAAACTCTATAAGCCAACAAAGTTAAAACCGTCAGTAATAGATACAGCTACCTCCAGCGAGGATTTGGCTTTAGTGTCACTCTTTGCCAATTAATGGAAGATGACTAGTAGAGACTTAAATGAAAAAGACTGGCGGCCATCTCACAGGTGATAAGTGAAACCAGTTATCAAGGATCTTTGCAAATGTAGGGTTACCAGACGTCTGGATTTCCCTGGACACGTCCTTTTTTACTGGCTTACATTGTCGTCCGGGCGGCTTTATGATATTACCTACAGTATCCGGATTTTTAATATCTTTAACCAAGTCTGCCGAATGTGACCAACCTGCGTGCGTATGGGTGAGGGCATAAATATTGTGAAGTGCGGCACTGTACTAACAACACATGCCAGCAGTGGCATCCCTAACGCGTCTCAATGCATAAGAACACCTTTTGGTTTACATTACTCAGCTCAAAATTTCTGTGACAAGTTTTACTCCAGTTAGGGCATCCAGAACATAAAATTGCCATGAATTTCTAAAAATGACGTTCCATCAAATTGTGTTTCTTGCGGGACAAAATTAATTATGATTAGTTGCTAGGATATATTTTCTTACATTAAAAAGTAATTACATTTTGGATTGAATTATGAAATTTTGTTTCACCCATGGTGCAGGAACCCCCTGCAATGCTACAAATAATCGTATGATTATATAATTTGTATAATACTGATATTCAAGTAATTAAATATATAATTTATATAATTTGTATAATGCTACAAATACGGCACCATGTTGCATGTAGACACCCTTCAAATCATTTTTTAGCAAGAGGCTGTGCCTATGCTTACCGTCTTTTACGTTCAGATTCCATGCCAACGTTAAACAACCTGATGCTGTCGTTGCTAGTGGATATTAGTCTTGTTTAGAGGTGTTATATGAACTATGCTGCCATTTAAGAATAAGGAAATAAATGTCACATCTTGTGACTAAATGAGAGAATGGGGAAAGAGAAGTTGTTGCAGCTATATAATAGCAAGTGTACATTCACAGCAGGTTGATGTCACATAGCACGGTTAGATTATCTATTAAATGGTAGATAATGTCTCTCAGTTCTACGATTTTCCTCTTTTAAACTATTAGCAAGCCATCCAAAAGTCCATTATGCCTGGTTTGCTTTTCTATGTTTGGCAATGCATTGATAATTTCCAAGGGTTCATGTTCTTGAGATACAATGTATTAGAGATCTCACAATTAAGTTTCACAGGAAAGATTCAACAGATTTTTTTTATTAAACTATTGCTCACCTTTGCAAACAATGTGAAAGTTGTTTGTAGTGCATAAATGGAAAACAGTATGCAATAACATGATAATGGAGACACTATCCACCTCCATGAGAGAATTTGGCATTCCACCTGAATTTGATTTAATTGTGTTCTATAAGTCATGTCAATGTTAATCAGTAATGTAAAGTAAAATGATCATTATTTTCTGTTTTGTAAAAGTTTTTCACTTAACAGCAAAGAATAAAAAAAGAATAAATGCAAAGAATCCAAGTTTGTACTTTTTTCATGTTTAAATGTATCTTGAAACTGGACATAGTTTCTTTATATACTAATAATAGAGAAAATAACATTAGATAACTGAAGCAATCAACTGTATCTTTTCAAGAACAATTATCTGTGTGCCTTAGCAGCAAGCTCCTTAAAAGTAATTTGTAATAGAAAATAGTCCAGAGGTAAATTATTTTTGCTTGTAAAAGAGGAACAAGTCTTTAGTTTGTTGATGAAACAACATTTGTTAGCAACGAGTTCACTTTTTAGCAGCAAAGATATAACTGTAAATGAGTCTCCAAGATAGAAATTTCATTAGGATACTTAAAAGGTGTATTCCTCATTTACACATCAAAAAATGAATTAACGATGATATGAAGTATCCTTCAAACACTAGTCTGATCATTAAGTAATTTCTCTATGAGAAAGTTCTTCCTTGTGGCTAAATATCATAAATATATCATGTTTGTTCAATGTAACAATTTGAATACTGCACTATACATTAACCTTCACATGGTCGGTCTGGGAATGATTGCAATTTGTGAGTCGATACCGTTGCATGATTAAATTACTAATTGTTGAATACATTCTAGCTGGAGATTTTCATGTTGCATTACTTTAAACATCAACATGAGCTTGGTGACCATTATCAAAACTGGTGCATTATTTCAAAAGTGAACATAATTTATTCAAATTTTCTAATAACAATTCAAAATACTCTACACAACTTCACAACACATTTCATCTCAGGAATCCTCAATGTATTCTTAACAGTTTACATAAACAGGCATTTGGCCTCTAATTGGATGACAGCCAAATTTGCATTAAGTTGTCTCCTTGATCTCTTAAGTGTCATCCATAATTGGAAGATGTGATCACAGAGGATAGGTTATTGGTTTCAGGCAAAGAGTGAATGTCTCTGCTTGAGAATTCAAAGACAAAACAATTAGCCGCATATTTAGAGGCCATCTCTACATCATTCCAGCAAAAACGTAGAAAATACAGACATTTGTTACTCAGAGCAGCAGGAAAGGACTCTGTTTCTTGCTACTGTTTATTTTTAATATACAATATATTGAACTATCACTATACATTTGTTAAAAACAATAATAATAATAGCTGTTTATTAACACACTAACAAATATTAGACACATGAAAGACACACTTAATTCAAATATATTTGGTTGTATTGTGAAATACATAAAACAGAACGAGTGCTTTTACAAGAATATGTTGGGGGCAATATCCCTGGATATGTGTTCCTCTCCGATAAAAAAGAATTTCCTTTAGTGAACATCGCTTTCCCTACCTATCTTTGATTTTTGCTCAATAAAATATTGCCCCATCTGTTGAATTATCTTTCGTTTGTATGGAGCTATCTTTCCACATGACTTGTATGAAGCTATCTTGTATGGAGTCCTATTTCCACTACTGAGAGGCATGAAACAGGTTCTCTACAGGAAAAAATACATTCTAATGCATTCCTATTAAAAGGTGACCTGTTTGAATAAACAGCTATAAACATTTATATACTTATAGAGAAAGAGGCAAATATTTTTATAGTTAAGACACCGGTGGTATCCTTTCATTAATAGTACCATTTTCAAATTAAAAGTTTTGTCGAACAAAGAAATTGTGAACTATGAAAACCTAACTTTGCATCATAGATCCGGACTATTTCAGTCGCTACAACATCATCTGAAGAATGTTAAGCTGTGACCATGATAAATATATCAAATATAGAAAAAAAACATTTGCACAATTCTAGATTAGTCTGACAGAACTGAGCAATTGCCAGACTTCAAAGGTAAAACTATCATCATAGCCTGTGCTCAATCCACAGATCTGTGTGGGTCTACCCCTGCAAGAACTGATAAGTTATTGTGCTACTTCTGACAGGACCCAAACTAAACCACCAGGAGATGGAAAACACTTCGCTGCTACTGTGGCTAACAGAGATCCTCAGCTGACCTCACCCGTTGGTCCTGCAAGTTGATTAGTCTTGGCTTTCCTTTCGAGTTTCTTTTTATATTTTTCTAGTTCCTGAAATAATGATTAATAAACAAATATTGGAGAGTGAGAAGGAAAGAAAGGAAAATACTTATGCTTTACAGCTCTACTAATGTCCAAGTAGAAACTGCCTTAATTCCAAACAATTAATTTATTTTCAACATCTTTTCACAAATGGTTATTAAGTTCAAAATTCATCTGATTTCATGTATCCTGTACACAAATTACCTCTAAACTTGAATCTTTGTCGATCACAAAGAAATCGTCATTTAAAGCAACTGGTTGAGTTTGCAGAGTAATTTTTACTGGTCAATAAATATCACCCTGAGAATTTATGTTGATAGTTTCATTGAATAAATCATTTGTTAATTTTCATCACAGAAATATCATTGCATAATCTAGAATTTTCATTCATTCAACTACTGATGTAAGTAACTAGTTGCTAATCATACTTAAAAGGTCAACAGTATTGTCCCCAAACATTGTTATCTGTATCTCCATCCCCCAATTCAAAGCAATCAGATAAATGGAGATTGACGATTCCAAAAGTACATTCCTGACCGTGCTAGTCTTGCTCAATTTTTGCACAGATATTAAAAAGAATGAAGTTACACAAATCAATGTCTTAGTGAAGACCAGTGTTCTGGGATTGGCAGGTCAAAGCAAGGCTTGAGAAATGGTGATATTCCATGTCTTTTTATGGAATTTGTAGGTAATCTAGATGATTTATGAAAGGAAGGCTTTGCATATGTATTATTCTTCTTTTTCTTTTTTTTAGAACAAATAGTGTTTACTTCAGCTTTCAATAAACTTTTAAAAATTTCTTTTCCTTTAGGTTCTCTTCTTTTCCATTGGGTTGAACACTGCACTTTTTTTATATCATAAAAAACAAAAATATCATAATAATCAACGTAGTAGCATCAATGTCAATATGTTTATTAATTATGTCATAAAAAAATGACAAGCTCAAGGTTTTGCACAATAAAGTACTCATTTCTTTCACAATATCATTACACGCAATCTCATGTTAAAATCAGCCACAATAACTGAATTTGACGGTACAAGTCCACACACGGTCCAGTTTTACATAGCAAACACATCACAGGGCAATCTACATCACTCCATTCAAGTGTCTCCAGTTCTGGACTGCATCGACAGCCTGCCTCCATTTTAATATTACCTTATCCTTCTGAGCTCTGACATTGTCCACAGCTGATTCTCGATATTGTGGGTCCTTAGACGGATCAGCTGCCATCTCCTTTTCTACAGCCTGTTTGAAAAAAAAACAGAAAAGCATTTAAATAACAACTAATTTGTATGAAGCAAAGCAAAAAATACACTCTTCATTCATATTAATAAGATCAGAATCTGTTTTTACCTCCTGGGGAAACACTGCAGTAAAGGCTTGCTTCCAGAGTTCCAATGGAGTTCTGGCATTACCCCTCCCAATATCGTCTCCCTTCACTGGGGGTAAACCTGAAAATAATAAGAAAGTAAATTTGGCAGATTGTCATATATAATACAGATCGGAATTGGCGCTGAGTACGCGGCCACAAGTTCAATCATCACAATCTTTTGCAGTGACATGGATTTCACGTTAAAGTGTAACAAAGGTATGACTTGTGTCAGAGTAGTATTGAAAGGTATACATCTAAATCCAGACAATGATTTGGCAGATAGTTACATGGTTTGGTCCAATGGATATTAATAATGGTAGCAATTGGAGCAATGTACTTAGTGAGGACACCATTACCGTGAGATCTGTGTTTCATCCTGGAACATGTCACTGTTGTTGAAATGATCACCAACCGTACAAGACATTTCAAACGTTAGTATTGTGTACTACACATATCCAGGAAGTTCGGAACTAACGTTTCCTTTTCCTATCTCTTGTCCCATTTTTCGGTGGTTGAAATCTGCAAAGCCTAATCTTAACAACAATGAAAGTGTTTAATAATTATTAAGCTTACCTATAACATCCATGCCATCACTACCAGCAGTTATAGAGATTGGCTTATTGTGGTCTTGCACGCCTTGTTTAATGCTGTTAATAAAGAAAAACAAAATCTGCACTAAACAAAAACATGATTAACAAAAAATAACTTGTGAGAGAGATATAAACAAAATGTAAGAGAGAGCTGATCATATTTATATGCTTAAAGGAGCTTTCTTTCAGTCAAACTCTTTCATTTTCGTATCTGTTTTTCTTCTCTTTTGTTTTTAGAAAAATAGCTGAATAGACTGTCTAATTGAGACTTTGAACATATGTGATCCACACTAACTTAACTAAATTTAACTTAAATAATTCTTTTTGACCACAGAAAATTAAAAGCTCCATTGGGATGATTCAAGTTAGTGATTCCACATTCAATAAGTTCAATGTCACATTTGTTACTCATGTATAATTCAAAACTATCCCCTCAATGCAATGGTGTTAGTACAGATCCTACATATGGACAACTATATCAAACACATAGACCCATGCAAAGAAGATACAGGGTTACAGTCTAAACTGACTGCTTCATTCGACAGACCAACAGACATCTTACTGATAAAACACATCTTGCCTAACAGATGATTTGTGTTTATACTAACTGAGCCTATAGATTAAGTATGTCATCTTACCTTACGGACAAAAGTCCATACTTAAGTACACACTACCTTAGCCTAGGTAGTAAAAGATGCCTTACCTAACAGATGTTCCAAACGCTAGGTGACCGAGCTGCTGCTTCCCTTTGCTCATCAGATTTTCCATCTTACTGCTACAAAACTGAAATAAAGTAATGAACCACGGTGCTTTGACACATCATATTACATCAAATACAGGTTAAAACAAGTACAAAAATAACATATTATTACATATATTTCCCATGAAACATGATACATAAAAAAAAAATTAAAAGCTTTACGCAAATTAATAATACTGAATAGCAACATTTCAGCTATAGATTTCACATATCGAATAGCCTTACCTAGTTTTATGTTTTTTCTTTTCTCCTAACAGCTTTTGTCATCAGTCTACTTAAGACTACCTAGAACAGGATTTTGTAAGAGTAGCAGTTTTGTTTATACATTCTCTATCTTCAACATCTTAAATTTTTTATGGACACAACAGCAAGAGAGAATAAACTTTGAATAAATTAACCATGGTATGAATAAGAGAAGGTTAAGATATGATTCAACTCTCTGCCAACTCCCTCCCTCCCCCCCCCCCTCCCCTCGCTCCTCACCATCTGTAATCCATCAAGAGAAGGTAAATAAGTACACTGAATTTCTCCTCCCCCTTCCTCCCTCCCTCCCCTCTCTAACCCCATTCCTCTTCCCCTGTATCACATTTAAACTTGAGAGAAGCAAACTGGTCAGATTATCTTACTTGCAAGGATGCTCCATAATTGTGAGCAAGAAATCTCAATGTCCGTGCAATAAGTTTGCGTTTCTCAGACTCTAAATTCTGCAGGCAGAGGGAGGAAAATAGAAATAAACTTGCAACCAGAGAACGAAAATCGTTTAGTGGTTCCGATGCCTAAACATATTCATAGTGTGGTAAGTCATACATGTTAATATTCTTGTGCACAATATCTATTGATTATTGTGGCAACATAAAAAGAAAGGTATCAGGAATCAATTATCATGTTGACAAAATCTGTTCAGTGATATAGTAAAACCAAAAAGGCCAGTTGGCTTTGTGATTCCTTGCCATAAAATGTGCTTAAGATTCAAATAACTTTCTGACTAATGAATAGCAGGTGAGTCAAATTTCGTCCAAAATTTAAGTGAGAGCCAGAAAAGAGCAGATTTCCAGCTCTTAAAAATTGATCCCAATAAATTTTGCACCTTAATGGTCCCAAAAATATTTGGCTCAAACAAGCTGACTGAAAAATACATTTGCCCCCAAAGATTGAACCCCAAAAAAAGTGTGGGCCTAAATGACCCTAAAAATATTGGGCCTCACAAATTCAGGCCTGCAAAAATGTGCCCCAAATGCGTTTGAGGTGGAAATAAAATTTTGGCCCACCCAGTCCAATAATGTGCCCGAAATATTTTGGGGCCCAGATGGTCCCAAACAACCAACAACTGTATTCCAAGTTTGGATACAATCCAATATGAAGTTGTGAATTTATTGCAATTTTAAAACTTTTGCCCTTCCCCCAAAACTTGGGCCCAACACAAAATATTTGGCACAAACAAACTGGCTCAAAAATATATTTGCCCCCCCCCCAAAAATTGAACCCCAACAAATGTGGATCCAAATGGTTCCAAACCAAAATATTGTGTTTGTAATACCTGGAAGAGATCGTACTTCATTCCTAAGATAACCATCGGTAAGGGAAATGGATCCAGTATATCTCGATCCTGCGGGAAGATAAGAGTAAACCCCCTAAAAAGGCCTCCGGGAAATTGGTTTTGCCTAGGATAAAACACAGTACACTGAAATTTTGACTGTGTCACAGGAGAGAATAATTCTTTAAAGTATCAAGACCTTCAAGAATACAATTTTCGTGTTCACCTGTGATTAAAGCCACTAGTCTTAAAGCATGTGAAGACTCGCGCACAGAAGAAACGTCTCATGCCGGTAATCTGACCTAGTTTCGAATGAGGTGTAACAGAAGTGTTAGACACCTCCATCGATCCCAGAAAATACACACACAGCTTGCTACCGTCGGTAATTAGACACTAGTGTACAGTCAATACATACAGCTACAGTCAATACCCACAACACAGTGTGCATAGCAGCTATGGACATCTCAGGTCTAGATAAATGATAACAACGTATCACGTTTCATTACTGTCTGCATTTTGTAGTGACAAGAAGAAAACTTCACTTGCAAGCGACGGAAAGTTAACTTTTTCAGAGCGAGGCACGCGGTTTGGGGCGAGTCTTAAATGCCTTTAACCACCTGGGAATTCCACAGGTCCTTTTCTTTGTTGAGAGGTGTAATTCCATATACTTGGGAGATGAGCAAACCTCTACTCACCGGGTGTTGTTCTCCTATCCGTTTCCACGCCCTCGATTTTATTTCTTCGTATATTTTTGGATTTTGAGCTGAGGCTTTGCGGATGACTGCTTCCACTCTATCCTGGGCTGCCTTAAGTAAGGTTTCTGCTGTATACCATAACTTGTTTGGTTCTGATAGATCAAGGACTAATATAATTGAGCAGTTTCTGGAAGAAGACAAACAAATTAAAGATAAAGATAAATACTGTACATACCTTGTAGAAGAAATATCATTACATCTTTTAGCATCCATCTTTGTTTATAGTGTCATGCTTATTCCAGGCTAATGTAAATCATTGATTTATCAGTAAATAGATTCAGATCATCATGTTATTCCAGGCTAATGTAAATTATTGATCTATCAGTAAATAGATTCAGATGATTTCCTTCCATCAATTGTTACCCAAATAAGAATCACTTATTTTACATTCCCTGTTCAGAACATCTTCACTCTCTAGATAAATAAGAGTTTATACAATCATCTGCTCCGAGATTTGAGGCCAAAACGTTACATTTCTCTCTGCCAAAGTTCACAAAAGTGGAAATTTAAGAAAAACAAAAACAAAACCATGAAGTCAACATTAATTTCCTTCGCATCGAATATGTTAAACATAGATTGATAGTACCCAATCAGAACACTCGCACAGTAAAAGATTCAATTGTTCACCAGTTATCTTTTCTATCAAAATTTTGCATTAATCATCATACAGCCCATCAAATTAAAGGGGGAATGAATACTTACAATAAAGTGGATTTGGAGATGGGAACCTCAATCAGCTGTGATAACGATGTACCGCCTCCAAGTTCCCAAATATGAACGATGTCTTTATTCTACAGAGAAAGAGAAACAAAGACCCATCTTAATGTTGACACCACAAGACCACTCTGAGGTAAAGTCCGTAATTACCTTACAAAGGTGATTTATCATACCATATCAGCTACCGGATGGAGAGGGTCCAATAATACAACAAAAATTATTCACCTATTGTCAAATTTAATGACCATTTTATAGAACAGTGGTTGTACTTTCTTTAATAGAATTAATAATTCTATGAAGAAAGTTCTTAGAGGTCGTCCCAAACTTTTAGAGGAATAAAAGCATTGCCAGAAGATTTTAAAAGTACTCTGTTTGTGGCTGTGATACTCCAAATTATTTCTGATCATTGAGGAGTGTTAAATTAGACAATTAAATATATATCTCACTGTGAAGATACCTTTAGAGTGGCAGTAAACAATGCAGTGTTGAAATTTGAATATTATCTGACTTTTGAGCATTTTTTGGGGGCAAAATACAAGAATTATTTACCAGAATCAAAAGAACTTCAGCAACAATTTCAGGTTATGATCAAAAAGGTTCTGATTTTTGTTACAATTATAAATGCTTACAGACTATATGGTCACATTAATTATGTCATGATTCCCGTATCTAATCTTTATCATTCTGTTATGATACTTATGCTCACATGCTACCAATACTTAGGTCCATAAGGAAATAAAGGTACATCTTACTCCTGCACTATGTCACACACCTGTGCACATATATCTAAACTCATAGATTTGTTTATGATATTGATGCTCACAGACATGGGAGTCTGCAGCCCTCCCCTCACCCAGCCCAGCCCTTCCCAACTCCCCAGTAAATGAAACGAGAGTCAAAGACTGGTCTCTCCAAAAACATGGTTAACTAGTTCAATTGTGATGGTTAACTGGTTGACAGATTAATTCTGCTTATTGCAAACCGGACAACCCTTTAATCTTTGGAGGGTTACAGGATATAGAAAACCCAAAGTTACTTGTCCCTACCCACCCACCCCCTCCCTCAGCAATCCCCTGTGGATGTTTTCTGCAGACTTCATTATTAACTCATACAGATTTAATAACCTTATTGATATATGTTCATATTTTTAATGCTCACACACTACCTACTGTTTATAGATGCATCATGGGAATAAAGGTATTGTCTTCCTCATATCACATTACACTCATCTTATAGATTATGTAACAATGCCCTTAATGTTTAGTTAATGTTACTTAAAAGCTCACACACTACATATGCATCGGTGAGTAAATTCGTACATACGTATCTCAAACTTCTCTCAAATTCTTTCAATACAAAATACATATCAACCAAATATGAAAACAAAAATTTCTAATAAAGCCGGATTGCCATGGGGACATAATTCTCCAAGGATATCACCTGCTTAATGACTTTTTATTGAACCATTTATGTGCAAAGATTTATGACCAGTTCTTTTATTACATCAATAAAAGTTGCCTTAGTACCTATAAATATGCTTCTTTCCTTCCCCCTAAATATGGAAGTGACTTTTAATTTATGGAGTCTCAGAAAAGTAGGTCATAAAATTCCTTAGTCATACAAACCAAATAATTACACCTGTGTGTCATTCTATAGTCCTGTCATTTCATTACATTTGTTACATGTTCCAAAATTTGTATGTTTCTTCACTTGATGATAACAACTGTCACAGCTGTCATTGAGGCGATAAGAGTGAACTTCAAACTGCCATTTTGGCTTTTGGTTTGCTAGACTCTCTTTTGGCTGCAAATCACAAGGACAAAAAGTCACATTGCACGAAACAAGCATGATTTTATCAGCAACGACACAAAATGCCAGATGAAAGCAAGATATAGAAGATATTGTCAGAACAGCTCTCAGAAGGGCAAAAAGACAGCGCAAAATGGTTAGGTTGCTATCCTACTGCACTCTGAGATGCAGTAATATAATTTCGTTACAATGTTGCTATGTGTTATCAGCACAAGAGAAGAGCATCTCATGCAAGATCAGAAAACCTAACCGCAGGATTCAACATTTGATACAACAATAGGCACCCTTTTAGCCACAAACCATGATGGCAGTCTCAGAATAGGATCTGGTTCTGTATTCCAGTGACATAAAATTTGGCAAACATATATAAGAAACTTCAGCGAGCTTTGGTGAGGCACTGGAGCATAGAACTATATCATTCCTTGTTCTTTTTTTTCTTTTTTAAATAGTCAACAATTCACTGAAACAAAACTGTTGTTTGTAGGTGTAAACAGAGTGACGAAAAACTGCTACGCCATTGGAAATTAAATTTTGCAGTTGCAAAAGTCTGTTAGAGTTCCAACATGGTAACTATAGTGAGATCTGTGCTATCGAGTTTATGGTGGTGTCTCATCTGCAGAGCCAATTTTACCACACGAGTATAGTAAAGACAAATGCTGCCTGTGAAGAAGTGGTTTATGCTGAGGGTCTTGCTGCTAGAGGCAGCTCGACCAGAGAGATAAAAATATTAAAATAACATGAACACAGTAGAACAAAATTACAATTTACATGTAAATGGAGATGCTTGAATCAACTGTACAACAGGAAACTCCCACCATAAAATATTTATTTATAATGAGTTCTTAATATCTGTATTGTAGATACTGTAGTAAAGTTAGCTACGGTGCACTAGCTGATTTTATCTAAGCGGTATTGCATGTAATAGAAAAAGATAAAATGATACAGGCACTGAACTTGTACATTACCAATGATTGCTTTAAAAACAAAATAAATCACCTTTATTCGAGGGGCAACCTACCAAGACGAAACGTTTGCTCACTTTCCAACAATATTTATAGACGCACATTTTTCCATACAACATTGAAGCAAAGATAGTGAACAAATTTGTACAAAAGTACAATAAAAGTAGGAAAAATTTATAAAAGCAGAAGTATGGTAAGAATGACAAGAAACCAATAATTTGTGATTTTGTGGTCTTGAATGAAAGAAAACCGAGTCACATGACGATTACCCATGATGCTTCTTTGGTCATCTTCAGGTGAATGTTTGCGTGTTCATAACAAAGAAATGTAAAGCAAAATATTTCATAGGTAGAACAAAAGTGTCAATAAACTCTGGAAATTAACATGAGACATTTTACCAGCTTCCTGGAAGTTGCTACAATGTTCATCCAAATGAGGCTTCTCGACTGAAAAAATCTTAAAGAAGGTCCACTCTATTCAACAAGAAGTTACCTGAGGTCAATAAATAAGCAATTAAAGTACAGTTGGAAAAGTTAAAAAAGGCAGTTACTAACAATCCCCACCCAGGTGCATCAGACAAACTTTAATCAAAATTATCAAATGTTTAAACCATATTATCAAGAATCTTTAAAAGCGACACAAAAAGGCAAAAGATTAAATATAGAAGAGAAAACTTAAAAATGAAAGTCACTCTTTCATATTTCCAACTTGTTCTGTTGCTGATTGAGACATAAAATACCAAAATCTTTTTGATTCAAAAGGCACTGCATAAAAATCTGTAAAAGCTGCTGATGAGCAATAAATCTAATTGCAATTATTATTCTTCTAATTACTATTCAATTGAATGACCTTAAACCAGGGACCATCGTAATCAGAATATAGTAATTGGGTATTTAATTTGCATGAAGTGTTCAGACAAGTGCATATCAAAGAAGGGGTGTGGCCCAGGCGATATTAGAGCCAGATCCCTCGTAGGGGGGTCTGATGGCCCTTTCCTAGAAAAAATATTAAATGTTTAACATGATATGGTATTCTGAGGCATAGTTTGGCTATAGTTAGGTCTACAGGTAAGGTTGTGCAAAAAACTAAATTTAATCTTTGTCTGGGATTGAAAGGAGGGTTGCACACCCCCCGTTATCCACCACCCCCAGCCCCTCCCACTGGATCTGCAAATCTAATGGCTATTTACATGTCTTGCTGAAGTTTAAAAAGAACAAATCCAACTATTAAAAAATTGGTAAATTCTTTTTACACCAGTGTACCATTCTGCAGCGAGAACACAGGGTCATTAAACATTGCCAAACAATATGACTTTTCCAGTCTTAATTTACAAGGAAAGATTGAGATGAGTATGGCTGGAAATACTGAACTGGTCATGGTGACTTCCTACAGGAGAACTGTCATTAACAATTCACTTGAAGGTGCCAAAGCCTCAAAAATAAAACAGCTCAATGAATGCTTGGTCGTCCAATGATATGAACAACCTTTAAAGCAGTAGTTCAAGAGTAAATTTATTTTTTGACAGATGAAAGTGGAACATATTATTACAGTAGGCATCCCAGCAAACTTTGCACTCAATTTCTATTTACTATATTTGGAATAGTGATAGCAGAAACTGTCACGGATTTAAGCAAAAGTAAAAAAGCAGATGTGATGTCATAGTTGCACACTGACAGCAGAATGCGTTTTTTTGGGGGGCTTTCTTCCTTTTTTTTTGCTTTATTTCTCACTCTTTAGTCTTTTAGTTTCCAATGGGTAGGATTTAAAGCTAAGGGTATGTGAAAGTATTAAAGTAACCAAAAACCAATTTAATGTGGTGTATTCATAATGAAATGTAAACTAACTGTTGAAGGCTAATCTTGACAGGAAAAAAAACAAGAAAAGGCTTTGTCGTCAAAGTGCATCTTCGAGATCAAGGTCTGTTTGCTTCAAGTTCACATTGGGTACAAATGATTTCACTTTAGATATCTTGAAAGTGGTATGTAAGAATTGCATGAAAATTTCACCATCCTTTGAATATGTACCTCTTTCACCATTCGAATTATAATTTACCCTTGGATTATCCTTTACTTCCCAGACCTGGATCATCCTTTGTAACTAATCTTTCATAATAGTTTTGCCACATATATGATCTATTTAAGCTCCCAAGAACAAGTGACGTGAGACCACAGGGATGGATATTCAAACTCACCATGTTATGTCCTTTAGCTTTTCGGCCAAAAGTATACTCCAGAGCAATAGTTGCCTTAGGTCTTTCCTCTTTTTCCAAGAACCTTAAAATGAGAGATGTTTTGCCCTAATGGAAATGCAAAGGGAAAGAAACAGAGATTGAACTTCTCAGGGCAAAGGATTGATCTAATAAAGACTTACGAATAAGTTAACAAATGTCACAAATTCACCCTCGCCCCTCAGTTGGTCCCAAACATGCTCAACCAATCAAGATGAGTGGCATTCTTTTATTAAATACTTGTCTATAACGTCATATCAACTACCTCCACTTTCTTCTATTTCTTCACCCAGAATTTGTAATACTGAATGTGTTGTATTGGAGGAGAACATTTCAATTTTTTTCTTCAAAATAGTTGAATTATTTGATCAACGTGAACTACTTACAGCATCTTTACTTCCCATTATGAGGACATTGCTCTCAGCACCTTCCAGTGATGACTCTTTGTCTGTGGAGTTTAAAACAAAAGCGGCAATGGGGTAGTCGAATGATAAACTGAAAAAACAAACCAAGTTTCTAATGTACACATGTATGTAAAATTGAAGACAAGGAACAGAGGCATATCCAAGCAATATCCTTCACTGAAGAGGTTTAATTAGGACAGTAACATGAAGTCTTTCAATGAGACTAATGAAAAGAAATAAGACCTGTAAAGAAGTAAGATAATTGGGTTCAATAGCAGATAATGGCATCAGTTTTTAGTGTTGTGCAGCTATAGCTACTATAGCTATATATGCATGATGGTCACACTGTAAATACTAATCTCAGCAAATCGAGAAGCAAGGGAGAGAGGGAAGGTTGAAGAGTTAGCTATAAAATGTTACCTGCATCGTCTTTTGCTTTCTCACGCTGAATAGATTCATTGACGGCAACATCCCATATCGATTTCTCTCTGTGTAGAAACATGAACAAACAAGTTTCGTTTGCACTTATAATATGTGGTATTAAATGAACTACGAATACAAGCATAAATCATTCAGATCCTATGTATTTAACAACACTTTCACTTCTCCTCGATTACTTCATTAGACTGAATTTCTGCCAATAAGCCGCTATGATGATGAGAAAACAATCATTTCAAATTGAATACTTTGTGTCAAGACACCTGAACTCACATCTAGCTCAGAACACGTCAGTGTTTAAATTAACTTCTACTTAATTTTGATTTGATATCTATAAAACTTTCCAAAAACTTCAGATATTAGGTCTAGACTTGCTTTAAGTTTGAAGTTAATCAACAGTGACCTTAATTTAAGCACTTATTTACTTTGGAAATGTGTATTCTACAAATTCAAGGCATAAAATATTTAAATAAACTACAACAAGGAAAATCAGAGACAACCATCCATATGCCATGAAACTGAAAGTTTGTGTTAAAGACCCAAACTTGATAGAGGATACAGTAGATAAGGTCTAGGTCATTTCCCCATAAAAGATATACAAAATAAAATCAATTCTGTAAAACTACTGTACAAGGGCATGAGGCTACCCTTAATACATCCAACTGCTGGGTGAAATATCTAAAACATTCCCCTGTTTTCCTTCAGGGCAGCTTTACAAAATAGTGCAATAATCAGTCCTTAGTCATCCTACTGCAAACAGCAAAATGGCATGAAGCATTACCTCATTTGCCCCACTTTGGATAATTGTATTTGTAAAGACACTAATCCTTACTACTCCAACTACCAGGTGACTTACATGAAGCGTTTTCTTTTTCAATCGGCTGCTGGCATCAAGAAGCAACCATTAAACTCACCTTGTATTATTATCTACAGTAACTTCACATGTTCCAAAGCTTCCATACTGTGTTGCACATGTGTATGTAACTGCAGTTATAGACACTACAGTTGCTGTTTGAAAGTCAAATTGTAACCACTTTTTCCAATGCAATGTTAATTGACAAAACCTTGGTAAAAATGGCTAAACTCAGGGGCGTATCTAGGATTTTCTAACCCGAGGGGCGCGAATGACTATCTAAGCGGAGCGCCACCATCGGTTGGCGCGCAGCATACAAGAAAATTTCTGGTTTTGACACCCCCCAGATCACCGGAAATGGCACATATCGGGCTTGAAAATGACCAACTAGATGTTCACTTTTGCCTGAGTAAACCAAGTATTTTCCCAATATTATTTTTTCCATCCATAACCTTTTTGAAGATTGTCACCAGTCACACATCATGTTCGACCTCATCGCATCTCCTGTGGATCATTGCCTTTGTAGATGATTCTATGTAGCGGCCCACAATACCCGTCAGCCCTACTTTTCAAGGTTTTAAGCCCATTATTCGTTCAGAAATTGACGATTCACACTTCTCGTGAAATAAATTCACTTCAAAACATACCAATATTGATCCACAAAATTTCATCTTTGGACAGCTAATACAGAAATACCTCCTTCAACCCCTAACAGACCGATCAAAATTGCACGAGAAGAGGGAAGAATGTTTAGGAATGTTGGTCAGGGAAATTTCGAAAATCAGACACAGTTAATTTATTGGTTCATGCGCGTAGATCAGTCTTGGATTATGGTGGGGACGCGTGTCTGTTCTCTGATACTATCTAAGCGCAGCGCGACCATCGGTTCGCGCGTAGCGTACGAGAAATTTTTGGCAAACATACCTCCCAGATCACCGGAAATAACACTTCCCAGACCCAATGATCGATGCTCCCAAACCTCCTTAAGTTTTAGATCTCATGGCTTAGAAATTTAGTTTGGGGAAATGCATGGGCATCTGCAGAAAAAAATCAGGGGACAAATAATCCAAGTAGACTTTTGTATACGATGGATCTGGTTTCGTAACTCAGCAGGAAGCGCTGAGGGGTGGGTGTAGGGTTGTGGGTCGCGCGTTTTCATGCAGGTGGGAACAATCTGAAGAAGTGATGTGTGCGTCCGCCCCCCCCCGCCGGCAATGATACACCTTTGGATCCACTACACAATATTCACAGGAAATGTGTCAATTCTCAAATTGCATGCGGATTTTTTTATTTTTTATGGGGGTGGGGGTAACAATTAGCATTCAGTTCGCGTTGAATAAAATTTTATCTCTGGATGAGTGTTGCATCGAAGGACATATGTCTAGTGCAGTTCGCATAGATCCTGGGCTAATACCGAAATGCGTCATGTTCCCCGACAACTCGGTCGAGTTCAAGACCAGCCACAGTTGGTTTCATAGCACAATTTTATAAGTTCTCTTCTGTTCCCTCATTTTTCTTCTTTTTTTTCTCTTTCTTCTTTTTCTTTTCCCTTCCTTCCTCTTCTTCCTCCTCTTTTTCCCCCCTCTTTTTCCCTTTTTTCTTCTCTCTTTTTTCTCTTCTCTTTTCCTTACCCGGGGGGCGCGCCCCCAACGCCCCCCCTGGATACGCGCCTGCAACTTGCTATGTGAAACAAGGAAACATCAATTTGATTTTGAACATTTTAACTGCTGACCTTTGCAAGTGTAGGCCTAATACTTTCTATTTCTAGAGAAATCTAGTAATAACACGATCAATCAAATCACATCGTTGAAGGACAGAAAAAGAAAAGTGCAGTGCAATATCAGAAAGATCGTCATTACCGCTGTCCTTTAACATGTTTGCTCTTACTCTTAGTATCGCGAAGTTACCGTAAGCCTACAGTATAGACCATCCTACTCCAAGCCTTAGGCTCATGTAACTTTGTAAGGCCTATAATTTATATCATTTATCAAGCCGTAGTATGCGTAGCCTGGGCTATACCAGATGCACGAAAATATGTTGTTTGGCTTTTAGGCCAGTTAACTACAAAGAAGCCAACTTATACTCACAGTCTCGGCATTTTGTTTGCTCGACACGGTGATTTTATTAGAACCAACGAAATTCACCCAACACAGTTTGTCGGAACGAAATGGACCGTGGATCACATTGACGATCAGGACAACTTGTCAGCCAACACAATATTGTCAATCGAAGAGCCGAAAAATGTAGTTGACTTGACCAAGTTGTTTTACTCGTTGTCACGGTAATGACTTTCTCCACAGTATACTAGTTGAAATATGTTACTATGTACTACTTTTCACGTATTTACAACTCTTTTTCTCCTCTCCCCATATAACCAAAAACCTACTCAAATAGCGAGGGGAAAAACAGCCGATAAAAGCATACAGACTTGAAGAGAGAATGTATTGACAATAATTATAAAATTCAAGGCCAAAAAAATAAAGGATCGTACTTCAGGTGAACTTCAAAGAGTCCAAGCTGGCGGTAAGAATCAACTCCGGTTTTGACTTTGGTTTTGTTCTGCTCAGACAACTTCCTCGTATATAGAGAGACGGAAAATGAAAACGAGGTCTCTACCTCTTTTCTTCAACGGTCAGCAATGCCATAGTCAAATTGAAATTTTCAAAAACAGACTTCTTATAAAAAGGACATGTTACTCGTAATTTATTAAAGATGGGACTTTTCAGCCTTGTTTTTAAAACGTGCGACATATAGCTGTCTCCCCAACTTCCCCTCCCTGTCCTCGTATCTAAACGCTCTTCGGCATGCAAAACCCTCTAAAAAGCACACACCACTTAAAATGTGCCCTATGCTATGTACTGCGGTTGTTATAGTCTTTCTTTCACCATATATCAGCTGTTATCCACCCAATTAACTTTCTCCTTTCTTTGATATGTACTCCTTTTCGTCAGCGTCGCGACCATGGGCGGGATTACGGGGGG
>KN884454.1:67833-121021 GCA_000934455.1 Apostichopus parvimensis
CACAGTTTCAAGAACTAGCAACTGCAGTGCAAGGTGGCCGATTCCATGACTGTATTGTGATTACAGTATACATATATATGTAAGTACTGTGATGTTCATGATGCACTCAGTGTGTAACGTTATACATACCTACAGCTATCTTGTTTGAACAGGGGACACACACTTGTCTGGCCCTGTAGTGTACTTTCAGCAAGCCAGATGTTTGTGTTCAGTGACTTCAATGTGTATTTTACAATGTGTATTCAAAGCGTGATGGTTCTTGTATGGTTTCACTCCATTCCCTCACATCTCTGCTTCATCCTGCTTTAGGATAGATAGATCTGTGTTTCTCTTTCACTGCATCCATGCATGCATCAAGGACCTGTTTATCAAATAACATGTTTTTCAGCCATACCAACTCTACACAGAAAAGATTTGGTAGTGAGGAAGGACTATACTTTTGCCATTTTGCCAATAAAAAGGAACCAAAACAGAGTAACAGGCACTTCCATATAAGTTGATGTTTGGGAATCTTTTCTGTAACTCCCATTACATGCTAGCATGCACCAGATGGGCAAAAATCATTAAAGTCACAATGATAAACATTACAAAGAAATAAATCTGTTCTACTTGGGTTTCCAGGTTTTCCTTCATGGTGTCCATTTTCTCCTTCCTCCTTCCCAGTTTTATGGGGTATGCAAGGGAATAGGATGCTACAAACTTTCCCCCTTAAGTTTCCAACTTATGAAACCCCCCCCCCCTCATCCTTCCCCCAACATGAATAACCTGAGGATTTCATTTCAGCGAGGGCTCATTAAGTGAACTGCATCACTTGGCCACCTGGAATAGTCTACTTCTTGTATCCCATGGTAAACCCCACCCCATTCCCCTATTTTAGAGTTCACAAGTTCTGCATACATCTGTCTTCATCTTCAGTAATTGAGTCAGTATTTAATGTTGGAGCCCTCACAGAATGATAGGTGTTGGCTCTATTAACCACTTCTTCCTCCTAAGTATCTTACGGAAGCTTTCCTTGACATACCAAGCCAAACCTGTCAATCTAAGTTACTTTCCCTGACTGGGGGGGAAAGTTTAAATATTTTTTCCGCCCTACAGTACAACTGTCAATACCTCTGCATTCCGTTAGATGTGATGAGAATTGAGAAAAGTAGAAAACCTTATAAATTATCTAATTTTGCACCTTTATCAATCTTTCCTAGAGGTGATTCCCTATAAATATCTCTCCTTTTTCTCTCTCTGAGTACTGTTATTTTGCTACCTGCGGTACAAGTAGTTTTAAAAGCTAATACAGGTTTTTTCTTCGCCTGCTGTTAGTCATAGTCAAAATCAATAGAGCCGTCGTCCAATGATGTAACTCTCGGCTAATTTGATTTTACTAGCCGCTATCGTGGCTGACTCATTTTTCCCTTTGGTCCAGAATAAATCAATAGGGATGTTACCATTGACTCGGTCATAATTCGGTTTGCTCGATCGGGTTTCATATTCTCATATTTCGGAATGTACTTTGAAAAAAGAGGAAAAAAAAGGTGTGAAAACAAACGGTGAAATTACAAATACAATTGATGATTGTCTCTTGTTTTTCTGGCAACCTGCTGAGTCAAGGAATTTGAATTTTATTGTAGTATGAAGAGAGTCTTTACAGATGACCTGTCGATAATTGGTGTTAATTGAACCGATTTTTCTTTGCCGCTGTCTTGAGATATGCTAGCCTATTTATGTTTGGTCACATACCAGCTTTCTTTGGGTGCATTCTACTGTAATATATATGTGCTTTCTGTACATGTTTCCATATTTGGGTAATTTAACTGGAAAACCTTGATATATGTTTATATTATGTTATTAAGTTTATTCTTATGAAGCAGCTGCAATTTTCAAGCTACTGTTTTTGAGCTGTGCACACAAACACATCATAACACATAGAGTGACTTAATATTATTGTATTAAACATTGTATAGAAGTATCACATAATGAAGACAATTCAAATCTTTTTAGGTGCTTATTTTCACAAATTGTGTCGCAACTTTGTCAACAGAAGAAATTTAACATGTGACAAGGTTTATCTCAAAACCTGTTCTTCATAAAATGCTAAAAAATTGGTCAATATATGAGAACAATGATAAAGATTATTTGGTTTCACATTAATGTCTTGAAAAGCTGGACGGCCCATGACCTTACTTCCGGGTAACGACCCACCACTTCCCCTTTAACTGTCAAATCAACCATTTTGAACTCTCTTTTCTAGCCTGTTTCAATCCCATGTGTTTATGAACCGGCTTAACTGAAGCTACTTCCAAAGCCCAAATTTTCCTTCCCTCTTGTTTTTCTTTGACGTTGACTGGCTGTGTGGAGGCTTTCTGTGAATAATTACTATGTTTACTGTTTATTTGTAGAAAGATATCCTCAGCTGACCTTGTCGTAATTCCTACCTTCTTTTTAATTCCTACCTTCTTTACGTTATATAGTTTTTTTATGAAAGTCTATCTAGCCCAAATCATTATCTCTACTACTGGCTAGGAGGATATTATGATGTCAGATTTAGCCACAACTATCCTTGTTCATCCAGGAGAAAAATGTCGTAGATGGCATTTGATGCTTGCCACCTTCTATAATTATTTGAAAGCTACAGATTGGGAGTAAATGGATGCAGTACGGTATTAACCTGGAGTTTTTTACCAGTTATCATCGGCCTTTTGCTCTGTGGTAAATACATCTATCTATCTGACACCAGGAGGTGATTTTCTTTTCTTTCCAAGTGACTTGCTACTGGGCTTGACATGTTATTTTGGTCTGATCACAGTAGGACTCAGTGAATAATCACAGCAAGGGTGGACTGAATGACAAGATGTTTAGGGGGAAAAAAAAAGGGTAACCGAAGGAACAAACCCCCCGCAAGAAAAAAACCATGGCAGAGGAGGACATACCATAATGTAGTTATTCGGTGAATGCTTAGAATGTAAATAATTAAGTTGTGGAGGAATTGTATCACACCTCTTAAGTGCAAAATATGAGATCCAATAATAAAATTCAGCTTACCTGTAATTTCTCGTCTCTCTCTCTCTAGACCTTGTCTCATTTCATTAATGAAATAAGCCAGTGCTGGTTAGGGTCGGTGAGGTTGAATCGATATGGCCAAACAATATACATAATTCTTAAATTGAACCTTGTTGAAAGAATAGAGTAAGATGGATGGAATATTGAATGACCATAGTAAACTGAAGCAAGGGTGGACTGGAAGAAATGGATCTGCAACTTTTTTGAGTAGACTCTGAGGTTTTAAGAGACTTTAATTTTTTTTCAGTCTTAATACAATATCCGTTGTCCATTTATGTTGTTTACGTTTCAAGCAGATGGTTGGTATTTGATCACCAATCCTTGGCTAGTTTGCCTAACCTATCAATCCCAGTAACTTACCTTGCTTATATGTCTCCTCACAATCTTAGCACTCTTACCCTACTGTGTCTAGTGTGCATTGGTAAGGCCGTTGAGTACTGTACGCCCCAAATGAGATTGCAATTGATTAATGAACATGATCAATTTGATGAGACTAAGACTGGATAGATAGTTGTTGCATTTTGCATAAAGTTGTAAGATTTAGTCATTCTGAGCAAATCATGTCATATTAACAAGTAGTTGAATCCCATTGGAACCTACACAAAGAGATTTCTGTGGCTGTTCCTAATTAGGGGTTTTATTGACAGAATAATCCAGTGTGCAGAAAATTTTGTGGCCCTCCAAATTTAATGATGTGGTTTTTTTTTGCAAGCTTTCCAAGTTTATTTCAAATAAATCTAATCTAAATGGATTTTGATGGGACTAAAGAATGTAGAGAAGTCAATGCAAAATAGTAGCATTTAGTTGTATCCCCTCTGTATGCTCTAGGACTTAAAGTGGTAGTTTTTGGAAGGAACAGAGAGGGTAGTGACCTCATAGTGGGTCATTGGAGGGAGGAGATGGGGGGTTGCAGTGCAAGAATATTATGTTTGTAGGCTAGGGTAGATCAGAGTGCATATGTATGTATCAGAGACAGGTAAGTATCATCATTTGTAAATACCCAAACCAAGTCATATGAGGGTTTTAATAACTACTTCAGAAAGTTCAGATCACTATCATGTAATTTCACATCAGTTTTTACATATAATCTCACAAAATTCTTGAGCTAAACAAGTCATGTGATAACGCCGGTTTGAATTAACTTAGCCTTAGAAATGCATACATTGACAGGAGATAATTTTTATTAGTGTGTGTATATATCAAATCTGCACTGTAAGTAAAGGTGACCAAAGTACATCAGTCTAATATTAAACCTGTGTAGGTTTAACCTAGCTCAAACTACAGCATTGCAGTTGTATCCAACCTAAGATATGCACTGTATGGTCATCAACTACAGTGGTTGGTTGGTGCAGGGTGTTAAACAGTAGTTAAAAAAAGTTAAATAAAAATACTGCTTATAACCCAACCTCTAGCTTCAAGTTACACCAATCTCAAAGTCTTATCACAGAATGCAAAGTTGAAAAACTTCTACTGCCCTATAAATGATCCTTAGACTTTGGAGAGCTCGTATCAAAATGCTACTGTATTGTTGAAGTCCTCATTTAGGAGGCGGGCATTCTGTCGGAGTCCTTGTAATTTTTTGGGGGGGTGGGGGGGGAGGAGGTTGGAAAAATGTGCCATTCAATTGACTCCATGGGCCCCCATTGGAGTATACTGCGTGACCTGCAGCATGCCCCTATTAGCAGCGTAAATCCTTGGACTATCTCGTGCAGCTCAGGCAGGATTATCATCTGAATATAGTTTGCCTTTTTTTGCTCCCTCTATCGGATGAAGATGCATGACAAATTTGCAAGCTAAGACCAAAAAATTTGCAAGTGTTTGATTTCCTCTGGGGCATTATTTTTTCATGAATGATCTGTAGTCAAATACTTCCTCATCATCAATTGTCGGTCTCAACGTTGAAATAGATCAACTGGATCACCTGTATTTCCTGCAAGTTATCTAGGGCAGAAAAGTTTAGCCTCCGGCCGAAATGTCTTTTAAGGCTGAAAGTCTAGCTTTGACAGCGTTCGACTCACTTAGTTTATATTATCGACGGGAAGATTATTCGTCATTTGGCTCATTAAAATTGCATAGATTTGATGCCCTGACATAGAAAGAAAAAAAAAAGGTGGATTCCGAGTCACTTTATAGTGGAATTAGTACGTCCTCATCTTGCACTTGGCTTTTTAACCCAAATCCATTTGGAGGGCTGTCATTTCAGTGTTAATTATACTATGAATGGTGTTTGTATGAATCCTCTCTCCTGCAGATTGGAAAGGATGATTTGTGCCTGCAATATTTGGTTTGCTGACAGGCTCTCACAACTCTCCTATGTCAGTAAAGACATTAGTTTTAATATTCATGTTGTCACAACAATATTCATATTTTTCACAACAACATTCATGTGGCATTGTTTTTCCAAATGTGTGATATCTTATAGTTTTGTTCTGTTTATTAATATAGAAATTAAATGTCAGTGATAGGTAACAATATCGGACAGAAATATTATGAGTATTGCTTTGCTGATTCATGTTAGAACATATATAAAATAGTGGTTGTCATCTTGTAACATTAGTTAAATAAATAACCCTTTTGTACCCTTTTTCACTCTGCCCCTTTCTACGCCGGAGAGAAAAAGAAGTAAAACATGGCAACGTCTTAATGTTTCATATCTGTAGGAATATGAAATATTTCTGACACATACTGCTGATTGGAGTTTACTTCTCATTAACCTTTTGGTATGGCATTCTTTCATCAATGATTGTCCTATCCCAACCACCCCCCCCCCCTTCTCCTCTCCCTCCAGACATGTTCTAGCTCATTCAACCCTTTTTTAACTAAATATTGATAGTCTGGTTTCATGATTGTCAGATACTATGTCACATGTTATTTATATACGTTTTTCTGTGGGAGACCAGCTTGAGCCCTAAAGCAGGGCTTCCAACGTTCTCCAACGTTTTCCAGACACTTCCAAAAGAATCGAGGAGACTGTCTCATACTGTACTACAAGTTTTGCAATCTTTTCTAAAGAAAGTTTTGATTTGAAAGTTAAGTCAGCACGACTGCATCTTCTTTTATTGTTATTTGGTTTTTGGAAACTCTTGTGATTTTGTGGTCCCTTTCATCATGGTCCAAGTGATTGATGCTAGAAACTACCACACATTGTCATGTGTCCTCAGTGCTTTGTGCCTTAGTTTATTGGATTAAATCAAATGTTCTACCAGGTGGAAAGTAGACTTTTGTGTTAAAATGCCTAGGCTGATGTAAGGTGAAACATGTCTGAACTGGTCATGGGTTTCTTGAGACGTGATGCAAATACTCAAAAATTTTACATGGTAATTTAAGTAAACTCAACGTGAAATGTTGGTGTAACCTATGAATTCCACAGTATCACTGGATTGTCGATTCAGAAAAACTATTGAGAATTGGAGGGGGGGGGGGTTTGGGGTCGGGGCAGGGGTCTGATGGGTTTTGGAGTTAGACCACTCTTTTCTTAACTGTTACCAAATCTTGTGAGTGAGGTAGGTGGGATGCATGTTTGTTTTCTGTGGCACCTTTCTCTTGGATGCAATATGTGAAAATGGAGCTTTTAGAATGTCTCTTTTTGTGTCTTGGCCTTTTGATGAATGCTCATTATTCCACCATAACTTCATACCAAAATATCCTTGACCCCAGTGATCACAACCTCCTATCCAAAAGAAACACTCAGCCGATTTTGTTTGCCAAAGGACAAAATGTGGAAATTTAGTCCCTCATAGATGGTCAGTTTTTGCATCCTTGTTAAGCATAATCTTAAGTTCATATGTAACTCAGGTATCCCTCTTCTTGTGTTTTTTCCACTCTTTTCATCTTTTCCATCCCTAACTGCTGTAGGTAGGGTAGTTACAAGTTATTGGAACTAACCACATCTTGCATGAAATTTGTCTGTGTTCTGATGTTGTGCAGACTTGTGAGAGTACAAACCACAGATAAAAGTTCATGTTAGATCATGCTTTAAAGTTCAACTAACAAGTAATGACCTCAAGTGAACCACGAGACTAAGTTACACCTGATTCATACCTGATACTGAAAAGAGAGGCTGAGAAGTACTGTAATGGTTATTTGAGTACTAGTAGTAATAATCAGAAGACAAAATTAGAAATTATCTGCAAAATATCTGAAGGTAAGTAAATCAGCATACCATTGTTCAATCAGGAAAATTTCCAGTATTTTGATGGGATGAATCTCCAGATGGTTCATTGCTCCTTAGTAAGTAAATAGAGTATTAAGTAGTTGTGGACATCTACAGCTGAATGTTTTTCTTGCCTTTTTTTCATGCTCCTTAATACAATCAAGACAGTTTGGATACACATTTGTGAACAAGTAAACAATTTACTTGCATTAAATTATATTGAAGTGGAATCTTGATCATCAGTACGTTACCATGAAATAATCGTCTGGATGAAATACAATAAATCACAAGTTTCCATTGATATAATTTGCCTTTAATAATTGAACCTATTTCCTGTCATAATTATGAACCATGACCACGTTTGCTTCTTTCACAGGGAACAGCAGTTCTGCTCGCATCTCCCTCAAGACTCCAGAGGATCCTTCATTGATCCCAAGTTTCCATTTATATAATTTGCCTTTGATAATGTAACCTATTTCCTGTCATAATTATCAACCATGACCACATTTGCTTCTTTTCACAGGGATCAGCAGTTCTGCTCGCATCTCCCTCAAGACTCCAGAGGATCCTTCGTTGATCCAAGAGGGTTCCACCGTGTTGATGACATGCAAAGCTAACGGCGACATCGAACCAGTCTTTACGTTTTACCGTGATTCGACAGAGCTAAGTACTGGCTCCAACAACCGTCTAAGATTGCAGGCTGTCAGTACCAGCGATAATGGTGTCTATTCTTGTAAAGCCGAGAACAGAGCCGGCGTAGTGTGGACGACCGGTACCAACATCACCATCGATATAGTAGGTAAGTCATCCACTCACTCTCTGAATCACTATTCCCGAAGCTTTTTCCCACTTGCCTCCAGGGGCACTTCACTCCATCCACTCTTTAGTTCCCCGCCTCAACTCCTTACTGATCCTGTCGGCCTCTCAAGAAAACAGCGAATCTGAATCCCTGGTGATGAGACATCCTTCAAGGAGTAGGAGGAGGATAGTTAGCTGGAAAAAAAAGAAATTTTTATCGTAAGATTCTTTCGGGCGGCATGGATGAGAATAAAAAAGAAAAGAAACTTTGCTGCCCTGCTCTTCATTCTTGGAATATATGGATTTATTTTAGCCTCTGAGAAGTAGAAAGTTCAATCAATCTTTTAGTTTTTGAAAATGAACCGGAGACCGTGTAACATACGATGGCTGTAAGTAGTATGGTAGCTCTGTAGAATGTCCGGTTGCTCTTTCATGCATGCATGTGTATGGTAATGGACATTCAGTGGGGTTGTTGTAGAAAGTAATCCTTTAGTGCCTAGGTTACTACTTCAGATATATATTCATTTTTCTTAGAGAGCACATGTGTTGTTGATTGAAATGGAAGTTAAACATAAACCAAAGTAATAGGTCACATCTCTCAATGTCAGCTTTCCCACCCTGAGTCCCTGACACATTTTTACAGAATCTGAAAAAAATACCCCTCTACATTTGTTTGCCTGAATTTGGCAAAGGTGTTTAATAGCAAACATGTATTAGTTGCATTTAACCAAGCAACAGTAACATGATTACTAACACTGTACATACATAGTGAGATATTTAATTTTAGGTCTCTAATTGGGAGCTGGAAGACCTAAAAATGTACAGAATAGAGCAATTTTTGAATGGTCGTCTTAGATGACCAGATTTCTCTTTGGACAATCAAAATCAGCTTTGTAGCTAGTGAAGGGTGAGGTCCGACGACTAGCTTGATTTACATCAAATTCAGATTGCTTTGTAACTAAAATCCTCCATGAACAGGTTATGTGATAAATTTGGTACCCCCAACGTTGGTGTTGTATTCACCAAACTTACACATCTCTCATTACTTCGCAACATTTTTTGCCGACAACCAGATTTGCTGTTCGGATGACCGAAACATAAGGCCTGGTTGTCCCAGGGACAACCAGTTGCCAAATACATGAAACAATTGCCATGACGGAGCATTCATAAAGTACGATTGCAAGAGATGAAAATTAACACCCATTTCAAGATTTTTTGTTTCTTTGCTTGAGGGCAGCTAATTAACTAGTGCGTTCAGTTCTGACAAGTTGGCCAGCCAGATTGACACTAATTCTGTTGCATTAACGTTAGTTATATAATTGAAGTCCGCACGAACGCTGACTCAAAAGTTCTATGGACAATTCAAATGAATATTAAATTGAGAAAGCTTGGAGAGGCCTTTTGTTTTCAGCGGAATTAAAGGTGCGGAAAAGATCTTCGGAATTCCGGGGTTTATACCAACCTCATTACCACAAGACAAAGCAAACAATGCTTTACTCCTTGACATGGATAATTATCTTAAAACCAGTTGGAGAGATCTTCCTACAATGCTGGGAGTTATTACTAGCTATTATCTGCCATTTTTTGAAGGTGAACCACCTATATCTAAGCAAAACTTACTTTCAGAGGGAAAGGAGACTAGAGGAGTTTTACTGTCTGTATAAACCATTAAATATCGATGTTTCCTATGATCAAGCAAGTGAGAGATTTATGACTGTTTACATATCACATTTATAGTTTCTCCATGTACAATGTGCCCTTGGTGTTATTTGTAAAGCCACAGTCTGTTTGTGTCTTGGTTTGATTCATAGCTTTAGTCATCTTGGTTGTAAAGAAGAATATTTATGGTCAATGTTTGCCCTCAACTTGACCGCCATTTTAAATAGTACTGTGTTCTTGGAAGGTTAAAAGATAAAGACTGGAAGACTTGATTAAGTGCTTGGCAGCCTTGCTTTTAGTCATTCTGTATGGAATTTGTAATCACCCATATATACAAAGGGTGCAAGGCTTTATAAGTGAACTCCCGGTTGGACGGTCAGAAAGGGTTGTTCTTTAAAGGGGCATGAAGTCTGTAATGAGAAATTGCAGTGTGTGTGTTTGTCCTAGATTATCTTTTGCTTTGCACATCAGATTTCCTCGAATGAACTTGAATGGATGAGATGGCTCTTTTTTCGTGCATGATGCCTATATTTACAAAAGTTTGGGCTCTTAAATGCATTTCAAATTTAGGAGAGCAATTGGTAAAGTCGACCCAAAATTGTTACGTTCCAGATTTGTAAAGCTGTTTAGGGGGTTCACTTTAACCAGTATTTCTGCATGTATGCCAACAATTCACAGGCAAAATCCCGACTGCAGAAAAAATACACAGCATAGTCAATAATGTACATGTGTATTATAAAGTGTTACATATGATGTAGTGTGTCTAAAGGTCAATTTGCATAAAGCATCCACACCCCTGGTCTTTTCCCCACCCCCTCCCAATCAATCATCATCATTGTTTCTGATATTGCTTTAATGAACTAGATTAATTAAAATTATTAAAGACCTGAATGGATCATCTATGACATTTCTTAGAAAGCAATGTAGGTATTCTCTACCCATTGTAGTATTACTAATTGTATACTGTAGATCTTCGAGAATGTAGATTTGCAAAGTTCTGTGTCTGCCTTCTCCCCCATCTGACCATTCACTTCCATATACATGATGTGTTACGTTACAGTAGTACAGAGGCCACAGGCACAGTGTGTAATAAAATGAATTTTATTGTGGAATTGGTTTATTTTGGTAGTACTGTAGTACTGTTTTCTTTACACCTCTGGAGTCAGGTTGGCTCCAGCATCTGACTTCATCCTGTCTGTGATGTTTTCCTGAGAGACGGTTTGGATTAGCATCTCTGCCAGCCTTCTCTCATCTCTGCAATCCCTGCTCATGACTCAGCAGTCGCCAATGCAATTAAAGATAGAGTCGGTCTCTTTTATGTGGGGTCGTACATTTCATGTCCGACATTTATGAACATAACAAACCAGGACCTGCTTACTCCTCAAGTAAAAGCCATTATCGTTTACAATAACATTTCTTCTAGTTCATTTTTTTTTTTTTTTGGCTGAGAAACCCAGATTAAATTTATCACGGTTCTCTTCTGTGCAGAGAATATATGTGTGCAGATCTTTCTCTAAGGAGTTTTGTTAGAACTTAGCTGTGCAGTTGATGTTGAGTATTATCCCAGGTGTAACCTGACAGTCCAACCTACATGATAAAATAAATAGATGCGACTTTTGGGAATGATAATCACACCGAATTTCAACATTAAAAGTGCCGAATGTTTAAATCAAATGTTTGATCGATAAAAGCTGCATGTGAGCGCTCGAGAAGTTATTGAGTCATCTGTTGAACAGTCTCAGCAAGTTTAATGGCTTTGAGATTCAGCTCTGCAAGTCTGAAACTACTTATCCTGATTTGGTAGCAAGCAAAGTAATGAAGAGGAAAGAAAAATCTTCTTACACAGTGCTAATGGCAATGCCGGACGTTAGGAACCGACTGTATTTAATTATCATCGGTGTTTGTTTTTGCTCCCGAAAATATGTTGATAGGGCATCCGGCGATTAATTCCTTCCAAGAGCATTAGTTTACTGGTTAGTATGAAATATTCATGAAATTCAAATTGCAAGGAACCCTAAATGTTGATTGCATTTAGATGTTTACGCCAACCTCTATGATAGAGCCGCATTTTTAAATGAAATGTACTTTTTAAGGAATTAGTTGAGTAGGAAAAGTCTAGATACTGGATAGACAGTACGTTGCATCTCCCCATTACCCATCCATTTCCCTCCCCTTTCCCCACCCAATCCCACCCCAACCCAGTCCATCCTCCACAGCATGTAGCATGTATCACAGAAGCAGTGGGGAATGCAGGTTATAGTATAAATGTGCTTTTAAGCATACCACTACTTATGGACACTGTTGTAAGGCCAACTTTGATGTAAAATTGGTGCATGTGGTGTTACCATAGCAGGCATTGATTTCAACTTTTAATGAATGCAATAGTGAACCCCCCATTGTGTTTGCTAATGAAAAGGGAGCATATGGATCAAAATCCTTGAGAATCCTCCACAAATAATGTGACTAATTGTACTGACCATTGTCACCTTTAACAGTTGAGTTAGGAATGGTATAATTTGTACATTTTGTTGACATTTTAATTCTTTGATTTGAGTAATATTTGTGACTACTTCAATAAGTGGACTGTCGAAAGATCCATGTAGCAGGAGGCTGCTTGTCGGGGTGTTTGTAAACATATGAAAACTTTCTTTGAATCATCATGATAACTGCAAGATTTGAGTTTGCAAACTTTGATAAATTTTACCCCCCCCAAAAAATCAAACTTCAGAATAATCATAAAAAGGTCTTTACCTGGCTTGTTGCAAAATGATGTTCAAAGTTTCTATTTTAACATTTTTGAGGACTGGCTGGGATAGACGGTTCTGTTTTTCTTCTATTTTCTATTTGATTGGCAGTTTTCTTTGTGTGTGTGTGTGTGCGTTTGTTTTTCTATCTGACCGAGGACTTGAACAAAAGAATTCCATGTCCTCGGTTGTGATTTCTAAAGAATCACCACGTCCTCGGAAGAATTCTATTGTTTGGGGTATTGTTAAGGTTAGGGTACGTGGATTTGAACAATGGAAAATACAATGGGGTCCTGGGTTGGAATGTAATACAAACATGTGTGTGTGTGTGTGTAGGTAGGAGGGGAGGAGAGGGGACGAGGTGCGTTATGCAGAGTTCAAGAACAGTCAGGAGAGAGTATGAAATCTTCTCATTTTCACACTCGTTCTGTTTCATTTGCAGTAGATATCTGACAGATTGACTGGATGTCTCACCTTGAGAATCAATCAATCTTTAGCTTACCTATGTTCTCTGGATGAGACCTCGGAGCGTATTCTCAGAAAGTATTAGTCATACTCAGCTGCAGAGATAGACTTATACCAGTGTAACAGTAAAATATTTAGCAGAATAATACCCATGGACTGTTTTCTACTTACTTCTCTGAGAGGAAGGAGAAATTCAGAAAAGCGGTCATGCATGGGGGGCATGGGGGAGGGGGGCCAGGGGATCCCAAAAGTCATGTCATCATTGTTTTCCAAGCAGTATAGATTAATCTTTGGGGATGTGAGCTCCTAAAGTTATTTATCATCTGTGAAGAGAGTTCTTTCTATGCTGTTCATGGAATCAACTGGGATAGAATTTGCAGCTTTGTTTTTACTTCCCTGGGATCCTTGGACTTCCCAAGCCAGAAGTGTAAGCCTGCAAAGTTTGGAAACTGTTAATATTTTAGTAGTTCAGCATGGACAGATACATTAAATTACTGGCCATGGAAATTATTGAAAACTAGATAGTGAACTATTATGTCGCACAATGTCATCTTAAAACATTATTAAAAATGTAGTTTTGGTTTATGAGGTTTATCAAGGTACTTGCTTTGATAATGTCGACCACATTAAGTTGAGTGACATTGGATTTTTGGCATGGAATGATCGTTAGTTTCAAATTCATATTTACTTAGTTTGGAATTGATTATTCAGCCGATGAGAATTGTTGCAGACTGCAGTTTTTCATTTTCTCTCATCTCTCAAAAGTATTTCCTCCCCCCTCCCCCTCCCCCTCCCCAACACAAAATGAGAGATTGGTGTCAGACTTTGCATATCCAGAATCATAAGGCATGGTTTAAAAAGCAAGTTCTCTGCATTTGTGAAATTACAGAAAACTTTCAAAATTTGCAAAACATTTCTATGAAGCAGCATGCTGTTAGAATCAGGTTTGACCAAGTTTAGTCAAAATTTAAACAAAATTTAAACTTCGTAACCAGAAAAGTCTTAACATAATGGACTTGTACAACGGGAATATACTTTGAGCCATCTTCAAATCACTCTTGCCCTACTGAAAGTTTTGTTGTTTCGTCCTTCCAAAACTATTGTTTGCTTCATTTGCTAAATTTGACAGTCTGCAGGCCAGAAGAAGAACTGCAACTTTTAAACCATATATTGATTAAACCATCAAAGTATGGTATAAAATCCCTATATTGTATAAGAGGGAACCACTTTCTATTTCTTTATCAGCCCCTTTACCCTTTAATTCAGATTGGTTTGTCTCACTTTGACTTTTACATGTATCATGTGTGTTACTTGACATTCCTAAATGTCTGGGGACAATTTGCTTTAAATCAAAGTACTTGTGAAAATATTTTACAAGTTTAGATCCTACTACACAGGTGAGCTTTAATGGGACAAGTAACGTTGCTTTTGAGAATGAAAAGGTTCAAACAGATGTCTGAATCCTGATCCTTCCATGAGAGCAACTTGGTCGTTAAAGTTAGAGACATTCCATTATCCTGCAGACTCGAAGCCTTTTATCTTTTTGCTTAAAAGCAAGTATTATTTTACAGAAAATTTAAATGCCACTCCAGTTACCTCTTTCCTAATATAATTTTGTTTTTGCTCCAGTGATCTGCTCAACACACGACCGACCGTAACTTATTACCTTTTTAACAAAAAACTCCCTATAGCCATTTTGTGTGACCTATGACCCTATGAACACCCTGCTCAACATATCTGGGTCAGCAAAAGGAAATTCTACAATATTAACTATGTCTCAGTTTGACATAATCTTTTCTTTTCCCAAAGAATGCCTTTTTGCCTTCTCAGTTTTATGTCATTCTTATTTAATGTGACACCATTTCATATTAAACGTAGATATAGTTGTGAGTAAAACTTGCCCACCTCTGCTACATCCCCCTATCCCCCCCCCCCAAAAAAAATCCCCTAAATAGCTGAGAATATACTGAATGGTATCTGGA
The DNA here is from genome assembly GCA_000934455.1 of Apostichopus parvimensis. Taxonomy (NCBI): domain Eukaryota; kingdom Metazoa; phylum Echinodermata; class Holothuroidea; order Aspidochirotida; family Stichopodidae; genus Apostichopus; species Apostichopus parvimensis. Next base: position 82,686 of record KN884454.1, read on the forward strand.
AAGTTGACATGGGTATCCATTACTGACAATACTGCCGCTTTTAAGAACTTTCACTAGAAAAAAGTTAAATCCTGAAGAAAAAAGCTTTGAAATGTTCAAGCATTAATGGCCACTTCATGTAATGTAAAATTTAAACTTGCTCAAGTCTTCGTTGTAGGTATAAGTTAAAATAACAAAGACTGTGTAATTGTTTTGTCTGGTTTTAATGTCCAAAAAGTCATTAATTGCAGACTTATGACTAATGAAATATCTCACATCGAATGTCACTTTTCTGTTGACTAATTTCAAACTTTCAATCCAGAAGAGAGAGCAAAAAAAAAGAGTAATTGGGACACATGACAGTTTGGATTTGCCAGTCGGATATTGTTCTTGTTTCTGCAGCCTCATTCTTGATAGTACAAGTATATAATTGCGTTGCTCCCAAATCTCCAGCTATCACTGGATGTTGCTTGTAGAATCGTCAACCCATTACACTGGCATCTCAACATTGTGTAAACTCAGAAAGGAGTGTTGATTCCATTCAGCCTACATTATCATCATACACCTTAAACTGAATTCTCTCTCCCTCACGCACTGTGTGTCCTGTTTTCGGAGCTGTCTAGCGGGTGCATGAACAGGACTGTTTTGTGACTTTGGGGTCTCCTGGTCTCCCCTCTCAGTCTCTCATATTGGTAGAAGGTATTATATCCTTACAAGACACGCCTTTGTCCTGGTGAACTGCTTTTTTGACTGTCTGGGTGAGGTGATCTTTCTGTGACCTCAGCATGATTTATGGAGGTGAAACCTCAAGGGGTTGCGGTATATTGATCTCTAACTACTTTCTAAAGGTGTATTGATCCTCCAGATTCATGTAAAACCATATCTGTGAGAGAGAGAGAAAGAAAGAGAGAGAAAATAATATATATGTCTTTTTAGAAATGGGGTCTGTCATAGGATCCCACTCTTTTGATTAAAATCTTTACAAGTCTGGTTGAAGCAATAACCAACTGAGCATACCATATTTGAGGATAACCATGCAAGTATGGAGGCATTTCAAGGTAAAGCCTTGAATAAGGTGACATTGTGTTAGTGACAAAGTTTTTCAAGTGAAATTCATTGTTACATGTGGTTTATTGTATGGCTGGTGCATAGGGTCAATAAATAGGATATTTGTGTAAAGGGTGGGTGCGGTCTTGTGTCAGAAACAGTGGGTAGAGTAAATTTGTTAAAAAACAACGATTTGATTTTTTTTTGGCCAATGTTACCAAACTTAATGACAAAAAGTCAATTGCAATTGATCATGCTAAGTACCCTCTGATTTGTTAGGGGGGGGGAGGGGTGAGGAGGGGACTGGGGTAACGTTATGTTGTAAGAAATGAATGGGTTCTATTCAAATCCAGACTTTTGTAGCTTAATCAGTTAGTCGTTTGGTCAGACATTTAAGTTGTTCTTACATCTATTAAAAGCTTTAGTAGTGGCTTCCTTTCTTTTGGGGGGGGGGGGGGGGGGGGGGGGGGGGGGGGGAAGAAAAATTCTAATTTCACTCCGATCCTTTTTGGGGGGGGGGGGGAGGTGGGTTAAAATACTTTTTTTTAACTTTAGTTATGGTGATGGACTGCATTGTTATTGGATTTAATTCCAAATGTATGCAAGAAAGTGTCCAAATGATGCCAATGGTTGCTTTAAAAGGTTACCAGTTATGTTAAATATCTCATCCAGGCCAAACATTAAAAGTCCACTGTGACAGAGGAGTCCCTAAGTTTGGTTTACTCAGATCAGTGCCCAGGATTAACAATGGGGAGAATGATAATCAGGTGTTAAGGAGGAACGAGAAGGAAAGTATGCCCACAAGTTTTGTGACGTCCTTTCCGGCAGCAAAAGAGGAGACACGTTCGTTTCAATATTGACTCAACATGTAAGCCATCCCCACAGTTTATTACTGCAACTCCAGTTTAGTCTCCAAATTACACTCATAGAAATAGAATGTTAAGATAAATATTATATCGAGATAAAGATACACATAAAGATAAGAAACATACAGATAAGAGTCTGATCTGATGTTGACATTGATACGCTAAGTGATTCTTGATATGAATTGTAATTGCACTTTATCTCACAAACAGATAAAACTCCTACGATTATGTTGGAGATTATCAGAGATACTGTACCTTTACTATGAATATAAGAAAGAACATCTTGTTCAAAGTAAGAATTGAATGTGTAGAAACATCTCAAGTTACAAATTAAGAGTGTTTTATTTGTTATAGCCTTGTTAGTTGATGTACAACAGATAAACTCCAGCAATCATTGGAGATTATTAGAGATAGTAATATATCTTTGCTAAGAATAAATGAACATTTATAAATACAAACTATGATGGTTTGTGTAATTTCTCAAGTTAGACAAATTAAGGATGTTTTATGACACAGATAAACAGTAGCGACCATAGGCGATGTTAAAGAGATGGTTACCTCAATAAGGACCATCATTCTTAGCTATTGAAAAATTGAAATATGAAACTAAGAATTATGTTACTTCCAAAGTTACCAAGTCAGGGTTGTCACATAAGGTAGTGTTCAATAATCACTGTGCTGACAAAATATGTAAAGCAATGTGTGTAATTATCACAAATATAAACAATTAATACAATTACTTGAAATTTTTCCAGTTCACTCTCCTAAATGATTTAGCTTATTATGTGTCATTACTTCATTGTAACCTGCCTTTCAAAGGAAATGTCTGTACAGCTATGTGGCTATGCTGGACGGATACACAGTGAGTGAGTCAGTGACAAATATCAAATGCTCATAATCAGGGTAAGGTCAGTGTAAGTTTAAAAGGTCAGTGTTGTGGTGTTAATTGAATGTTTCTAAGAAGGTTAGGGATGAAATGAGGATTGACTGAACAATCTTTTTAAAATTTTAAAATCTGTTGGAGAGGTGAGAGGATAGCTGACCTGTCAATCCTCCAGAAAACACTGAAAATAGGTTGGTACAGTAGCCAAGGCAATAGTATTTGAAATACAGGTATTTTGACATGTATTGTACATGGTTACATAGGATTCAAAAACACTCTAGAGAGGGTAGTTAAACAGGTTTGCAATTAGTATTCTGTCCTTGTATGGTTTGATTTGATGTTCTGGTGTTGAAGACGATTATTCCCTTCTACCACCCCCCCCCTCCCCCACCCCCAAATAGATATGAAGAGTGCCCGCAAAATGTGAAACTTTTTATGAAAAGAAACTCAACTTTACTATCTATCTGCAAAGTTTACAGGAATACACTAGCATGCATGTGTTGCTATAAATAGGAATCCTAACACTGAATATGTTTTTCTTTCATCTGAAAATGAGAAAACAAACAGAAAAGCAGAAAATGGAAAAAAAGTTGTCTGTGTATAGACTATACTGCAGACAGATGTATTCCTTGATTGAAATGTGCTATAAGTGCAAGCTAGTTATTTGCAAGAGAGTGCGAGACTCCCTCGACTCAATTAATGTATTGAGTTTATTGAATTCTGCCTATAGGTATTAACACAGACCAAGTGGGGATTTGAAAGGCAGTTAATATACTGCCTCCAAATTTAAGACCACATGCTTAAAAATAGTACTCAAAAAGTACATTTCCGGGGGTTATCAGACCTACCATATAATTCGTCAACATTTATGACGGTTTAAAATGCTTCAAAGAAATATCTTGGGGAGGAGAAGAAAAAATGTTCTGAATGTGATACAGTGATAGTGACATTCTTGTTGTCAAACGTATATTTTGCCTAGCATAGTTTGGGGGCTAATGCATGGATAGGCCTTTGATAGTTGGCCTTAATTATTTTAAGTTTTAATGATCTATTCCTATCATTAGTTGCCCAAATAAGCTGAATACAGTATAAAGGTCAACTTTTGATAAGCATTTGTCATGCTTAACAACCGAAGAATGCGACAGGACAAGTTTGAATGGACCACATTTAATTCTGTTTTAATGGCTTGTTGTGGGCTGTTCATTGAACGCTAAGTCGTTGACTGTAGTAGACCAGATGACTAAAGAGGATTAGTTTTGAATATCTTTGTCCTCCATTGATGTCTAATAGTCTTCAGTTCTATTTAAGGGATTTGTTTAAATTCTGATTCATTGTCTTCGATGAGGTGACATCATTTCAACCTTGTAATGATGACTGAAAATTAGGGTTTTAAGAAGTCATTGACAAGGAAACAAATTGAACAAAAAATAGTTGGAAGACACCGGCTCAGTAGTACTCTCTCTCTTTCTGTGGCTTTCTACCATTAATTTCAACTTATAATCCCATAAATCTCTGTGGTTTCATACTATTAAAAAGTTTTAATTTATAATCCAGTTATCCTCAGACATGACAAGATGAAAGATTTTTCAATTTAATAAATGGGAATTTTTTTGATAAATGGCTTTCTGTGTTATAGGAATTACCATTAGTCATTAGTAGCAGTTCAAGGCATATTGGAGAAATGAGGTTAACTCATCCCTCATGGTATTAAAAGTGACCTATGGACTAAGAGTTCATCAAAAACATGGCTATGGTCACTCCCCCTTCCTTCTACCCCCTAAACCCCTCAACCCCCTAAAATAAAATATAGATTGTGATCTCCAATCATTCAGTAGGACATCATTTACAGGTCTACATACATAAATCTACATAGTAGTGTATGTAGTACATTAAAGATCTGTAAAGCTTTCTCTATATGTGACCATTTATGTCATTCTAGCATAATTTGTGACCACCAACCAACAAAATTATAAAATGGTGAAAGATGGTGATCACAAGATCTTGACTGTAAAGGTAATCAGTAGTTCCTCTGATTGGATATGCTAGAAAGACAGATAATGGCCATTCACAATCAAACTTCAACATTTACAAATACAACCACCATCGAAGCATTTTCTTGATGGGGATATTTGATTGTCTACTTGAATCCTCCTCATCCTCCTGCTCCTCCGCCTCTTCCTTCGCCTCTTACTCCACCTCCTCCTCCTTCTTGTTGTCAGTGTCTGTCCAGAGATAATGTCAGATCCTTGAGGGATAAACTTTACTAACTCCAAGGAATTTTAGCTCTCTAAACTTTGATCCAAGATTGAGGGACTTTTTATTTAAGGTAAAATGCAGTTTGTATTGAGAAACAATCAAACTGTGTTTCTCCAACTGGCTTTTGTGAATGACTGATCTTTTAGCGACACAATGATTATTACTACATTACCGTGCTAAAAGTGTTCTAAAGCCAACTGGTAACCTTTTAGCACCAGTTGTTTCTTCCTCAGGCATGGAGCTTTGAAGAGCTTAGCACTTTATTATGGACTTGTTTTTACACATGTGCATGGAATGGCACAGAAAGTACTCTTGATTTACAGCCTACTTACAGGCTTCTTGTCACATAATTTACTGCCACTTCAGCTTCTTTAACACATTTACTGTACACACTCTACACACTCTTCACCTACTGTACCAGGATTTGTTGTATTCATTAGAATCATTACAGAAGTAAGACTTGAAGTTGAAGTTTTTTTTACTTTGACATTCTTTTCATAGAATGTCGGTGTACAATTGATCAGAATTTGAAACTGATCACTTTCATACCAGCTGTTTGATATGATTTTGATCAGTTTTTAATATTTTTCGTTATTGGATACTGAAATTCCATTTGAATGTACTTCATTAACCCGACTAGTCAAGTTTCAAGTAAACTTCTAAAGATTTGATACTTGCTTTTGTCGGAAAACTATCCGTTTGACAGAATATTGAGAATTCTGATCGAAAGTGGTTATTACTCAGTCATTAATTTGGTTTAGTAACTAATCCAGAAGGATATTGTAAATCCATCAGCTGCTAGTACTGTAATACTTGGTGAATTTTGAAAATTTCTGACCAAATGCAAAAGGCTGCTTTATGTGGTTGTACCCATATAATTTATACAAGCTATTAATCTCCAGTTGTATGTATTAAAACAGGATGTGCTGCTATTAGCTTTAATAGAATCAGCCAAATTGAATGATGGGGCAAAATACGATATTTTCATTTTACTGTTATTCCTTGCAGGCTTGCTTACATGTCTTTTTACAACCTTTGTACTCTTTGCTATACTGAATTATGATCTAAATTCTGTCCTAGCACTGTTTACCCTTAGTGACAATAATGTTACACATTAAGGCACAGTGTCAGAAGTAGGATGCTTGGAGAGTTACATTATGCTGCAGCCAGGTTGCATAGAATGTAATCTTTTGTACTGTTCAGTATTCACACAATATAGGCACTGCTGGACAGTAGATCTCTCTCTTTTTCTTTGATAATGATTTCAGCCTTGCTTCAGAGCAACTTAAAGACATTTTGATATGGTGCCTATTGCCTAAACGTACATTCCACTTCTCGTTTAGAAGTCACCTAAATAAACAAGAAAAGAAATGATTTGGTTATCCAGTTATTTTAAACTCCCTGGATTGTGCATGTAGTAGATACTGTTTTTCATTTTACTAGGGTTTACTGTTACTGCAGCATGATGCTTCAGATAGATGGTATATATACATGTAAGGGTGCAGGGTCTATATCTGTCTTTAATTTTGGACCAGGATCCTCTAGATAGTATATATACAGGTTGTAGTTGTACAGTTGTTATAATATCAGTAGAACTATCAATACTTCTGTTGTGATCATTGGCCTATAAGTGATACTACCATATACTACCATATATACTGTAACTGCAGCATGATGCTTCAGATAGGGTGCAGGGTCTATATCTGTCTTTAATTCTGGATCGGGATCCTCTAGATGGTATTATACAGGTTGTAGTTATACAGTTGTTATAATATCAGTAGAACTATCAAAACTATCTGTTGTGATCATTCGAGTATAAGTGATACTACCATATATACTACCATATACTGTTACTGCAGCATGATGCTTCAGATAGATGGTATATATACATGTAAGGGTGCGGGTCTATATCTGTCTTTAATTCTGGACCAGGATCCTCTAGATAATATATAGTTGTAGTTGTACAGTTGTTATAATATCAGTAGAACTATCAATACTTCTGTTGTGATCATTCGAGTATAAGTGATACTACCATAGTTTTTGCTTACTTAGCAAGCTTTGATTTCAAGAAAAAAAAGAATGGAAATTGGATTAACGTTCATGGAAGCTTGATGATTTAATATCATTAGACTGGTTTCATCTCCCTCTGTAATCCCAAGTCTGGAAAAATCTTTAATTTCAGTGCTCATCTGCTGCAAGGCTGGTGGTGAGAGTCATGAGTGTATGCCAAGATTCACATCTAGGTTGCTGTACATAGTAAGATAAGAAAGTACACATGTCAAATTTGAACAGCGTTGATATACAAGGATTCATGTTTATGAGTTTTTGATAAACAATGTAAAAAACTGATTCTTCAGCCTGTCTGGACTATATTGTACATCTCTCTCATATACTCTGTATTTCGAAGCCATTTTACTGACGATATGAACAGTTCCAAACATCTAGATCGGACATTAAAAACTGAATATTCACGCTGCTGAAACTGTCAGCACAGGTGCTTTTGAAGCATGACGTGTTAAGTACAGTTTATAAGAAAAATCGTCCCAACCAGATAGATACAGGTAGTTAAATTTGTGAATGTTTCTCCCATTGGAATTAGAGGTTGCAGTATGACCCCTTTAATTTCCTTCAGAGATGAATTTGACGAAAGGCGGCCGTTTACAGTGCACATTTACGGAACCCGCTCCTTTGATAGTGTTTTACACATGCTTCTTAATTTTATTAGACCAAATTTAATTGAGCCACTTGAAAAATGCCAGGTAAAAATCTGGTTTTTCCAGAATAAATAAGATTGGAATATCTAACTGCCCATTTAGCCTAGATGATGACAGTAATATTCAATACAGATACTCTGCACCTGGGCTTCTAGCTTCAGATAATTCAAAGCATAGAATTGACTAAAGGTCTCCTAGTACGTATGTCGCTTATGAAGTAACTTTGAATGTCTTTGTCCAGAAAATGGATCTGTCTATGTATCGGATTTAACCATAGTTAGGATTTGGATTTAAAGCTGAAAGAATTGTTTAATTTGGTATTATGTAAATACTGTATACTGTGAAATGTTTGCAACAGATAGTTTTGGTATTACTGTGTAGGCTAGTAAAGGTACTGCTAAGATTTGACTGGCCCATGAGTCATTCACCAAAATCAAATCAAAAGGAGTTTAACCCCTGGTCGACCTCGCGAGGTCGCCAAAATGTCATGTGTAGTGCAGTTTATATCCACCAAAGCCAACAATTCTACTAGCCAATGGTGAGTTGGCAAGCATTTTTTTTCCAAGGCCTGATGTTACACATGTTGTGAGTGGAATTGAATTTTAAAAGTGCTATATATATTTACAGAAATTCTTGACACTTTCTGCACAGCCGACCAACTTAGGCCACACCTAAGACCGACATCGGAATCTTGAGGTCAAAGTCGGTCATAATGCTGTGTCCATATTGCTGAATTAGTCACTCTCGATTTGAGACATGTTTTTTCGTTGTTCTCTTGCAGGGTCTGACTACCCCACGATTGTGGTAGAACCCGAGGACCAGATGGTACTTTTGGGTGGAGTAGCCATCTTCCATTGTCAGTTTAGTGGTTCTCCTCCACCTCCTGTGGAATGGTACACGTCCACTAGCGTAGACAGCGACGGTGTGCTATCTAATGAAACTGGGTATGTACTATAATTTATCAGGGGGTTGTCAAATATGACAAAGTACAATAGTGGATATTGAAAATGTAGAATCCATCTAAGAACAGTGGATAATGATGGGCAAGGCATAGATTCACTTGTAGAGTTGAACAAGTGTTATTCGATTGAGCTTCCATGATGGAGTTCTTCTCCACATATGTCAAGTATCTTTGTCGACCAAACGATAACCACAATTTTGCATGTTTTCTTCCTTTTGACAGAACTACGACCCTGTTCCTGAATGGTACTCTTGTTCTTCGAGATGTCCAACTATATGACGAGGGGAGGTATAACTGCCTTTGCAAAAGTCCATTTGGAGAACCAACAGTCACTGCAGACCTAACAGTTGCCAGTAAGTAATTAATACTAAGGTATATCTTCAAGGTTCACGGTCCTAATAACTCTATAGTTAATAACTCCCCTCAAAATCCTTTAAAGATTGACGATTATACAAGTCTTTTCTCAATTCCATAGTACTTAAATGAATCCAGCGATGAGAAATGTAAAGAAGGTCTGAAGTCAGAAATAAGCTGACAGAAAAAGAAATGTGGTGGATTCAAAGGTCGTTTGAGGTCACCAGAATTCACATTGTGAAAAAAAATCCTTCTCAACAATGTGTAGACTTTCCAAGTTTGACAGATTACATGGTTCAAATTTGGATTCTCATGTCATTAAGATATATTGTATATCTTCTCCCAAACATCATACACATGAAAGAACCATGATAGACCAACATGTATATAGTTTTGGTAATACATTGGGAACACTGGGTGAAATTCCCATCTGTTTTGGAGACTGGATGGAGCTGGAAAGGTCAGCGAAAAGTGCTAAATCTGTCCCGTGCAGGCGCCAGATAAAATCTTCAAGTTGGCCATCACAGTCAAAAGTTGTTTTCTTGTTTCCACATCTGGCAATTTGAGAAAGACAGGTTCAGAGCGTTTGGAGACATTTTATAAGGAACAATGAAGATAGAAGGATCATTCGTTGACATCCTTTTGATGGGAATAAAATGCAAATGTTGTATTCTGGATTGTAAATAGACGTTTGCATATATAGGGAAGAGCTCGAGTTGACCTCAGTTCTGAAACGGTTTATTAAGTTTGCATGGTATGAATAGCAAAGATGTGTGTGTATACATACAAATATGGTCATGGTCAGAATGAAAATTCCTGTTCGAGCCGTGCAAGGCATGGCTCCTGCAGGTTAATTAGAAATATTTTGTGTATATGGATATATATAGTCTAACACATAGTTAACACCGCCGTGGAGTATCATTAATCTTCACTCCCATTTCTCGTTTTGTAGGAGTTGAACCTTTGCCACAGTTAGAAGCTATTGTGGTTCCCGAGGGTAGCCCACAAACTCGTAGCTGTAGATACCCAACAGGTGTAGAGGGAGGCCTCCCCAAACCCACCCTACAGTGGACCAGAGTGGGCGGTAGTCTTCCAACCGACCAGACTGAACGGGTCCATGTGAGGAACGGGAGCATTCTAGTCTTCGACGGTATCCTGAAGTCCGATGAAGGAAACTATACCTGTACAGCGAGTAATCGTGCTGGAACAGTGACCAGCACGTTAGAGATCACGGTTGCAAGTAAGTAATTAACTAGATAAATTCAGTGCTGATAAAATGAGCAGCAAAGGGGAGTGGTGAGAGGGACCTTCCAAGTTCACTCGTGAAAAAGAGCAAAGAGCAAGAAAAGGGGAATCGGGTGTACATAAGTGGACAAAGTTAACACAGAGCGCTGTCAAATTGGTCCTGTCTAATTCTACAAAACTTGAGGAGCTCTGCCACTAGGGCAATCCAGGCAGAAGGAATATATCTGTTAGGATACTCACTTACCTATCCCATCACTGCTGGTGTACTTTTACATCTGCCTGACATTGCAAAAAAGGTCATTTTTATCTTTTCCTGAATTAATACATGGTCAATTTTAGTGCAGCCATCATGAACAAGAAACTGCAAGAAAGTGGACACAGATTATATACAAATGTGGTTAGAAGAAACCTTGTTTGGTAAATGTTGATAGCCTATGGTTTCCACAAAAATTTAAAACTTAATACTTCATACATAGAATTTCCAAAACTTCTTTCTGTAAAATGACAGGGGGATGAAATATAAATATTGTGAAACATGTGTGAAAGGGCTGAGGACAATTTATCATACAGTTATGGGAACTTCTGTGGTATCTGCCAACCAAGTTTATAACAATTTAATTAGACATATAAAAAGTATAAGCTGAGAGGGAAGTATTACCTCTAAGTGAAGCGGTATATATCAATGTGACATTGGTTGTACAATTATCATAGCATACTGTAAGGTTTACTACAGTTTACTACAGCAAGGGTTGTCAATTAATTCTCTATGAGGGCCAGAGAAGAGACATTGGATAGAAAGTAAAAGTTTCAGAGAGAATCACAATCACTCTGCACAAGAATTAAGCAATGGACATGGTAAGCCAGTACGGTGCCCAAGCCTAAGGCCTCGGTGGTCCGTATATCCGATTAATGAAAGATTGTGGACCAGTTTTTTTGTTATTACAACGACCGATCAGACTAAAATAATTTTCTGACCCGATTTGGCCTCTTATTTTATTTGTTTAAATAATTTATTTCACTTTCTCGCTTACCTGTCTCATCAAAAAATTAATAACTGTCATTTAGACACAATTAAGGACTATACTGTGTCTGAACTATACAAGTAACTTTGCCAAATGAATATTTATATAGTCATGAATATTGATATAGTCATGAATATTCAGATTTATCTTCATCCCACTCATCTTTACAGCTAAACCAGTCTTCACATTATCACCTTCAAGTGTCGTCGTTAGAGAGTCGCAGACTGCCCAGTTGGACTGCCAGGCAGACTCTGACCCTAAACCAACCATTAAATGGGTCTACAATAACGTGGATTTGAACCAGGTTCGTATTCTTTTAGCAGCAAACTCTATTCTGAATTTTTGTTTTTTTCTCCGTTATTTTAAAGTCGTGTGGTAAGGAGGGAGGAGAAAATGTTATTTTTATAACCTAAGTGAAACTGGCATTGTTTGATCTCTGGACTCAATTATGAAGCGCATAAATTATAAACTAAGCGATACTGGCATTGTTTGACACTGGACTCAATTATGAGCAGCTTAAAAAAAGGAAAATTAAGACATTTGTACTATTCAAGAGATGTGTATTTAAAGTAAATAGAACTTATAGTATTTAGCGAGTTACGTATTGTAAACGAGTTAAGTTATCCAGGTGTAATATGGTATTGTCAATTCTTATTTACCATTCCGTTGCTAGGGGTGATAGTCTTAACTACACTCCACTCATGTGGCTGAGGATGATCACACACATGTGTTCCCTTTACTAAAGACGCAAGAATGTTCTAAGACAAAAAACACAGCAGTTTAAACTTCCAATTATGAGGAGAGGATGCGGATAAAAAAAAGCAAAGTAACAGAAACGATAAAAAGCTGTCCACCAATTTGGCGGGAAATGTTATGTCGCTTAACCGTAGAAAACTTGCTTTCTTGATAGTTCTCATATGTGCAGTGTGTACCTCCTTGTTGAATATACTCTCGCTTGTTCTACTTGGATTCTTGTAAAGCTTTGGTAGAATTTGTCCCAATGGTTATGGTTTTCACCTCTGTCACAAGTACATGCCATCAGATCATAAAAGCATCCTTTAATCTCCCCCTCCCCTTCCATCCTGAAGACTTAAGCCATCAAGAATATCACACAGCTCTCTCTACATAATAATCTTCATATCACTGAGATAGTTAAAAAGTGGAAAAAATATTTTATTTTTTTATGAGTGGCAGTTATCTGTGACAGATGAATAAATCTCCACCCTCTTCTTCCTATATTCCATTACTTTGTAGTGGAGCCTGTGGCTACATTTCATTACCCCCACTGCAGTCGTTGTTGTGATGGCTATTCTCTGCCTCCCATCTCGGTTTGGCCGTGTATCTCTGGTAGTAAATCCTTCTGTCAAATAGCTCCGACAGGCTTTGTCAGTGATGGATGCTGATGTTGGCCAGTTGGGTCAGCATCAACAGTTTACAATGGCAGAGAAATGCTGGGAACATTATTGCATTAAAGGGGGAAAAATAGGGGTGGGGTGGGGAAGGGGACAGGAGGGAATGACGGAGGCAAATGGGGATGGGATGGAAGTTCCCATGGAATTTAAAAGGACTCAAATAACAAAAATAGTTTATTGCCAAATTAATGATAATTTAAATGTTAGCTTTAAAATTTAATCTAAAAAAATTAAAATCTTCAATTATAATATTCTTGATACACAGTGAAGTCTGCATGAGTAAAAGTCCAATGTTATTTAAGGGGTTTGACTAAATTGTCATCACAGCTTTTCTGCTTGGTGCATCTATCTGTAAACTAGACCGATACATTTTTGTGATAATTTGAGTAACCTATTAGTAGATGTTAATCCACAGAATATGTGTAATGGTAGGTGCACACTTTCCTCCTATGTTGGTATCATTCTCTTGTGAACATAATCAGATCAAATACTAAAAAAAAAACTTGGTCAACATTATTTACCCAGAATGGATGGAATGCTACAGTCAGAAATACCAAAAACTTGTACAGGCTTAAAAACATTGCCCTTACTATGTGTACTAACACAGTGTATTGAATTATCAGCAGTCATCCCATTTTATGTATTTACCATTTATGAAAGCCTGGTTATAAAATTTATTACCCTCTCGATGCAAATTTTCCATTTAGAGAAACAGTGAAATAAATGGAGCGGGTTTGAGAAGCTTGAAAGCTTTCTTGCAGCGGCAAGTCCCTCCTTGATCCAATTTCAACAAGCAGCAGCAGCATCTTTATAACATATGACTGACTCGCCATTAAACTAAGAGCAACCCTTTAAATTGCTTTGGTTATTTATGGCTCAGTTTGGAATGTCTCACTTCATTTGCCTAGGCTTCCCAGTTGATTTACTCAAAGGACAGTTTTGCCGCCACCTTGCCACAGCTGCCCATTTTGTAGCACATGAAAAATATGGCTTTGTGGAGCTAATTAAAACAATCCTACCAATACATAGCTTCCCTTTTCTTTTTATATATATATATTTTGATAAGATTAGCTGGTCTGCCCCCATTCTAAGACAGATGTGACAGGCCAATGTGGATGTTATTAGACCCAGTATAATGTTCTGTTTAATCTCTGGTTTCACCCCCCCCCCCCCACCTTTTCCTTCTTGTTGAAACTTTTTTCATCAAGTATGTAGAGATATTACCTACACCTGCACTCTACTGATGTTATGCTTTATCAGTGTTTTACTCAGTGATGGATTTGTACAAGAGATTAAGTCAGTTGGGTATACCTTAAGAAGTTTGCCGCGGCTGATTGGAGATAATGTTTTAATTATGTTGTCATCTGTTTGGCCTGTTCAGAAGTGATAGAGGTGAAATGAAAAGCATGGAGGGAATGGGAGAGGGGGGTGGTAGGGCTCTGGGAGAAGGGGAAGGGAGGAAAGGAAGGGAAGGGAAGGCAGAGTAATAATGTTCTTTGATAGTCAATATTATAGTATAAAGTATAAACAACTGGATAACATGAATTCAATGAAAATTCCTGGAGTTGTTATCCGCTGGAGTCATTATAAAAGAACTTGAAAATGAATATCTATGTATGTGTACTTCATAGTTCCATGAAATGTTTGGAATATTGGCTAGGAATAATACATTGTTCACATCTTGTGCCGCATTTTTTTCCTCCATATTTACGAATTTTATTTCTTGTTAAACATTGAAAATGGTATCATTCTGTGTGCAAGGACTGCTAGCCATTTCTGTCTGTTTTTATTTTATTTTTTATAGCAATTTGCACATTTCACATAGCATTTTGATAAATTGTTCCCGGATTGTAGATTTTGACAAAGAAATGGATTGATAAAATGGATCATGAATGTATAATTCTGTATGATGACAGGTGATGATGAATGGATCTTGTATTGAAAATGTAAAACCTGCAGGGGCTTCTGGGATATCGTATTGCGGGTAGTTTTTAACCCCCCGAGGGATCATAAATCATTCCGCTGTGAGTTTTTCTTGCCTTCTCCGGCTGGGGTGAATCTGCAATGTCTGGAATTTTTTGAAGTCGATTCTTGGTCGTCCAGTGCCGTTTGTCTCGGTCGTATTATACAGATGTTTCGATGCACGCCCGAAGCCTTCTCTCTCTCTGTCACCTTCTTAGCCTTTACTGTGTCTGGATTAAAGAATAGGAGACCTGTATGTAATCTCTCAGGAAAATAGTTCAAGTAGATGTATTCAGGATAAGTAATGTTTGATGATATTGATGATGCAGAGTTCCTCATGCATGTTGGCATTCATGTTCTCTCAACACACAGAGCTGACTCATTTATATCCCCTGGAAAGAGTTTTAAAGGAATAGAAGAGACTCCAAAAAGGCTTGAAATTTAATACAGCTGGAAAAGATATTTCTCTTTCTTCTAGAAGCACAATTTGTCAGAGAATTGCTACAATCATTCACTGTAGCCACATCACAGGTTCCTTTTGTCAAGTATTTCAGCAGAAGGAATTTAAAGGGTTTATGAGAAATGAGCAAAGTATATTAAGTCGACCATTTTGCACTTTTCTCCCTCGTCATTTACCAGGCAGGAGAAGTTTCATAAGTTTGCATGTATGTAGATGAAAATAGGACGCGCTCACACGGTCATTCTTGTATCATTATTCTTTTTTTATCGTCCCTGTTGGCAGTTTCTGGCATTCTTGTCGCGAATGGTCTTGTGGTCTGTTCGCCAATTCACAATTTCATGGTTTTGTGTTAAACTGAAAGAAAAAAACATTTGCAGAGAAATCTTTTCTGTTATTTGGTAACCATGAACAGTGAAAAGGATATCACTGATATGCAGTATACAATGGGGAGTATGATAATGAGGTTTTCATACAAACGTTACAATATACAGCATAGTACAGTTTTATATGTATACTCAATCTCTCTTTCATGACCAAGACGTTTTCTTCTTTTTGTCCATTTAGCAGAACCAATTCATAAGGGTGTTTGACAATGGCACCTTAGTGTTCTACAGCCCTTCGCCACAGAATGAAGGCAACTATTCCTGCGTTGCATCAAACATTGTGGTCACCTCTACAGCAACAGCAGAGATGACAGTCCAAGGTAGGTGGATTTTAATGAGGATAAATGTGTCGTGATGGATGAGTCAGTTCTCTTATACAAGTATAACCACTCTGTCAAAGTGTAGAATTTTTGATTTGTGTGGAAACGCTTCAACTTTAACTACTGTGTTTTGCTACTGTGTTTTACCCTCATCTCAGTTTTATTCACCCCCTGTCTAACAGCTCTATAGCTTTTATTGCTCTTAGCATAACCCAAGTCCTTCAAAGTACTTAAAAGTTATTTTCTGAAAATTTTTGCAAAAGTAAAAAAATACTGTTTGAATGCGAAAATACAATAAAGATTATCAAACCTACACAACAGACTGTTGAAACTTAACTCGTCGATGTTGGAGTCGTCGTTTTAATAGTAGACTTTCGGGAAGGGGAAAACACTGCCAAAATATTGTTGACAATTAGTTCTTGTACAAAGCTTGATACTAGCCTGCACGGATAATCTTTCTCTCTTATCACTCTGACCAGCTATCTTAAAGTTCAATCCCAAACCCGTGCTGAGTACGCAGTTCGAGTTGGCAGCCGAGGAAAAGATTAACTGCAGGGCCACGGCGGCCACAGTGCCCACCATCGTCTGGTTGAAAGACAACCAGGAAGACACCGTGTGGGACGACCATGTGACCGTGGACAAGAGCATGCTCTTGTTCGACGGAGCCAAGAGAAGTGACGCAGGCACCTATACGTGCATAGCCAGGACAGAGGACGAAGAGATAAACGCGACGATCAAGGTGGAAGTGTTCAGTAAGCGACCCCTAATTTTCACTGGTCCATACTTCTCCATAAATTAATCCCAAGGAAGATATAGTACGTCACTTTTATAATCAGTGGGATGATTGGAATTTGGTTAATAACCCATTGGCAGTAGAGTTTTGTAACAAGTTATAATGATTTACATCCATTTTTCAAAGGAGATGAAGGAGAAATGCCCTTGTGAAGTAGGAAAAGAAAAAAGGTTGCTGAAACTTGGATTGGATGTGATTGTAATTACAAATCTTGATGTGCCATTACCATTCTGAAATATAAACTCTGACACTAAAGCTCAAAAATACATTTATTTTAACATTTTTGCCAAACAAAAACCTCAAATGACGGACACTATAAGGTCGTTTATTACAATAAATTTTACAAGAAATAGAGAAAAACTGCCAATTCCATTGAAAATTGGAAACTAGAGAATGAACCCTGCTTTCTTTAATACTTAGAAGCATCATGTAAAAAGTTAAGATAGCCACATGAAACTATCTGCACTGTAGCATTTGGGTTTCTTCAGATGGAAAAATGCTGCCATTGTATAAAAGTATGGTGAGAATGGAGTTGGTTCATTTCTTGGTATTTTCAATTTACAAAGTTTGCTTAATTTCTATCTCCTTTTCTTTCAGTAAAACCCAAATTTACGGTCATACCACAAAATACGACGGTGTTAGAAGGAGAGACAATAGTGGTTAACTGCGAGGCCTTTGGTGACCCCAACCCTGTCGTTACTTGGGTGAAAGAAGAAGGCAAAGACAGGAAGAGTATAAAATCCAGCAACAGCTCCCTCTACATTGAGAATGCTAGCGAGGAAGACTCTGGCAAATACATCTGCTTTGCCGGTAGCAAAGGCGGTCTAAACACCACCGATGTCTTTATTACTGTGAACCGTAAGTAGTGTTTTTCCGATGTCTTTATTACCGTGAATGGTAATTTGTATTTTACCGATGTTTTTATTACCGTGAACCGTAAGTTGTATTTTCCGATGTCTTTATTACCGTGAACCGTAATTTGTATTTTACCGATGCCTTTATTACCGTGAACCGTAAGTTGTATTTTCCGATGTCTTTATTACCGTGAACCGTAAGTTGTGTGTTCCGATGTCTTTATTACCATGAACCGTAAGTTGTGTTTTTCCAATGTCTTTATAACCGTGAACCGTAAGTTGTGTTTTCTGGTGTCTTAATTACCGTGAACCGTAAGTTGTGTTTTACCGATGTCTTTATTACCGTGAACCGTTAGTTGTGTTTTACCGATGTCTTTATTACCGTGAACCGTAAAGTTGTGTTTCCGGTGTCCCACTGGCTTTGAGAACCATGGTAACTTGCCATGTGTAGAATAAGTCAAAATATGTGTGTTATGTCATTTTCTATAATTAAATGTTACGGTGGTGTACATACTGTGACGAGTCTTAGGCAGGTTACATTACAGAGTATAATTCCATCTCGTAATCACATTAAGTGAAAAGTGTAAGCTTAAATGTTACATAGATAACATTGAACTATGCCTTGCATTACATAATACATTATATGATGTAGTACACTTCAGGGATTTAAATATAATTAAACAGTTTGTGCACAACATAAGTGACCTTTTCCAGTTTTCTAAGGGATCTTTAAAAGGAATGGGTGGGTTTATCTGATATAGAGCCAGTAGCTACTTTATATCCTCCATTTAGTTTCCAGCTGTATCTCTTTACTCTGTGTGTGGATTCTCTACTTCAAGTGACTTTGTTTAACTTTTGGGAGACCCATACTACAGAAGATATTCCTACATGTGATATGCTGATTGCCTGTTGTCATAGCACATTTATGAATTGAAATGTGTTATATATCAGAGAAAATACATTGACTAATCACACATACTATCATGTTGCATAGTGTCCTAGTTTAATATTATGTTAGCCTACATACATACATTATCTATAAAATAACATGCTTCATATGAACATATCTGTATAATGTATACAGTACATTAGTACTACAATATGTGGGTAAGACACATTGCATTTTGGCAAAAGGTCAAGCAGGGATATGTTTGTATTTAGTTTTACTCCAACCCTTCTTACTGATTTACACTGATCCCATGTAGCTAGATTAACTTGTCAAACTGTTCTACATCTTAATTGCTAAATCCAGAGATACCTGTAAGAGAGGTTGTGACAGAAAGGAAAAACAACCCAGTTTCAAATCTGAATTATTTTGGACAAAACCGTGACCACCTCTAGATCCATCATGCTGTGTATACATGTAGAATCTGATATTGATCCCTATTGATCCGTCTGTTTTTCCTTGCAGGGGATCCAGCAATAGATGCCATATCTCCGGAGCTGATGACGAGGACCTTCGCCATCGCCGTCGGCTGTGCTCTAGCCTACATCCTGCTCTTCATCTTTCTGATGATCTGGTGCAAGCAGCGAAGACGCAAGAGGCGGATGACCTTCAAGGAGGACGGCAGCAAGGAGGAGGGGCCTCTGGCTAACGGTTTAGGGGAGTACCACGACGAGGAGGAGGTAAACAAGGGGGACCTGGCGATGACCGCTGCAGCCTGTCAGGCCAGCAGGATTAATTATGACAAGCTCCAGTTCCCGAGACACGACTTAGAAACGATAGCAGTCATTGGTAAGTAGGGAAGCTTGTAATATGTTACTTGTTGTCGGTGGTCAGTTTTACAAGTATCTGCGGCAGCATTTTAAGAATTGAAGGATATCTGAAATTCGTGGAGATCTTCACTTTGGTGAAAGTGATCACTTCTAAGTCTCTCTCTGATGACTGGCATGGCTTATGTCAGTCCTTAACAAGTTACCATATCATATTCGAACTTGCTCTAAACTTTCTACATTCAAAAGTTTACTTAAGACCCATCTTTTCATTTGTTCTTTTGTAAATTAATCTGCTTTCTTTGTACAGCGCCTTGAGCAGTGACTTTTGTCTACTGATTTGGCGCTATATAAGTCTCATTTATTAATAATGAGATGGAAGTAAGGTGCAGGTTATCAATAAGTATTCAATAAATATCAATTGAATTCTTAAACTAATCCTGTCAAGTCTATATTTTAAAGCAGAGGGGAAGGGCGGGAGGGGTTGGCAGAAGGGGTGAGAGGACAAGGTGGAGGGAGGGCAGGGAAGGCGAGAGGAATGGGAATGGGTTGGCAAATGATACTTTGTATATCATTACATTGTTTTGCTCTTTCATCTCGTATCTTTTTGAGCATCCAACCATGTTTTAGAGGAAAAGATTGCTTGTTGTCTTTTATTTTCGCTCTCTTTTGTCATGTTCAATCACTCCTCTCTTTTTTTCGCAACAGGACATGGAGCTTACGGAGAAGTGTCCATCGCTCGGGCGCAGGGAATAAAAGACGGGGAGGATGCCACGACTGTCCTCGTCAAAGCCTTGGAAACCAAAGACGATAACTTGCAGTTGAACTTCCGCGGGGAAATCGACATGTTGAATAAATTAAACCACGAAAATATAGTCAAATTATTAGGGATATGCAAAGAAGGAGAGCCCCAACTGATGATAACAGAGTATCTGGACTGGGTATGTAAACATGAAAGTTACTGCTACAGCTGAAAGTAATAACAATATGATTGATCTCAAATGAGGGTTGACATTATGAAAGTTTTTTTCCCCTGGTAATTAGAATGTTTTCTGATGATGGTATGCTTGCCCTAATCGGTAGGAAGTAAATGTTAATGCTTTATCGTTATTTTGCTTAGTTTAATGTATATTAATGTCTTTTTTACATGGTCTTTTTTTCCTGCAGGGTGATCTCAAACAGTTTCTGAAAGCCACCAAGGGTGAGGATAAAGGGACCAATACCCCTCCACCACTTACTTACAACCAGAAGGTAGATATCATCAACCAAGTTGCCCTTGGCATGGAACACCTCTCCAACAACCGCTTCGTCCACGCTGATTTAGCTGCCCGTAATTGCCTCCTCAGTCCCTCCATGGAGGTCAAGATATGTACCATGTCGGCCAGCAAGGACCTCTACCGAGACGAGTACCATGAGTACCAGCAGAGGTTGATGCCCGTCCGATGGATGCCCGTGGAGGCCATCTTTGAAGACGAACTCTCCACCAAGAGTGATGTCTGGTCCTTCGGCGTTTTCATTTGGGAAGTCTTCTCCCAGGGCGAGCTCCCTTACAGCGAGCAGGACAACGACGGCTACATGAGTGCAATCGTAGATGGAGATCTGGTCCTGAAGACACCGGGAGAAACTCCAGAGGAGGTCGAAAATATGATGCAGAGATGTTGGGCTTCCAGTCTCAAGGATAGGCCTTCCTTTTCAGAGATAGTCATCACTTTGCAACAGTTGAGCTCTGACAGCGACGTGTAGACTGACGACCTTCCCGAGGAAAACGAACGAAAGAGCAAGCCCACGCAAAGGTTTATGAGATGTCCCCTGCGATGCTGATTAAGTCATGGTTTTGTCATTGCTGTCAGCCATGGCCAGAAATGCTGTTTGAAAATAATGTGGTGCTCAACAAGGTCGCATGAATAATGATAACAGAGAAGGGGAATCGATTGCCTCTTCCTTTGTTTTGAGGGATTTCATCTTCCTCTTGCCGGTGGTTAATTTCTTCACGATTAAGAGATTGGAACTGTGCGCCCTATTAGTAAATGTGGGTTCAGATGAAGAGAGGTTTTTTTTCGGTTGGAAGCCAGGGGCCGGTCGAACTGTCATCTGCCGTGTAGATGTGTAAGGTCTAAACCTTCAACTTGTAGAATGTTCCAACTCCCATATCAATACCCAGTGTTAAACCCATACATCTCAGTAGCACTAACTTCAATAAAACACCCTAGTAATTGGTATCCATATTTACAGGAGGTTATCTGTATCGCCCCCGAACGTACAGCATGCTTTAAAAACTGCAAAATTGATTCTCTAAGAATATTCTGTAACCATGCCATCATTTTGCATATTGATGATGTAGAGGTAGGGCCAAATTAAACCATCAAAATGTCTTAGTGAGTAAAACCTCTGTGACGAAAAGGTATCTTGAGTTTGATTTAATTATCTTGAACAGGTTTTCGTCCTCCTAGCAAACTTTGAGAAAATTCTGATAACCTTTTTCATAGGTAGCTTGAAATCAGTGGTTATTTAGAGATCCTCTGTCCATAGTATTGTGGTCAGCCCTGGCCAGATCTGTGTGATCCATATCTGCTATGATGTGTTGTTCTAGTTACTGAATTGAAATTTGTTATGAAGGGAGCTACCTGACAAAAGATAGCAGTGAAAATTGTGTATAAGATATGTGAAGGGTGTTTTAACTTTGGTGTCTGTCGTAGCAGAAGAGGTAATTGAAATCATGATCCAGAAACCTTGCAATCTCTTGCAACATGTTTTTTTTTACCTTACTCTAGATATTTCTTTCATAAAATGTTCAACTTTTTTATGTGGTATTAGTGAGCTAATCTGCACATGGGGTAAAAATCTTTCAGACAGCCCCATAGCAACAGCTGACCCTGAGATGAACCCCTATGTGGACTATGAGACCTCTTTATACACCATACTGTTGGTTTCATGCTTTTCTTTTTCTCTTTGATTTTTGTGACCTATCTTAAATTTTTTAACTATTTTAATATTTGACAGTCCATGCTCTGATGACTACCCCTTTAAGCTGCAGCTGTGTTGCAGTAGACTCACTTGTGTAGATCACTGATGTATCTGAATCATACAGTACTTAAAGGAGAACCAAACTCATTCATTGCCTGCAATTGCACTGTGACAATGTTAGGGGCTGTCACTCTTGAGTGATGATGTGTAGTGTCAAAGTGCCTGCAAGAGGAGAAAGTAAGCCTAAATAAATGTCGCTGAAAGCAATACTGGTTAATATCTCATGCCAAATAACCTTGACGTGGTTTAATGAAAACATTACTTTTTAAAGTACTGAAGCTGCTATGATGTTAGTTTTAGACTTGCTTAAGTCATCTCTCTTGTCTATACAGGTAGAACAAACCGTGATGTTTTTAAAAATGTTATAATATTTTTGGTACTTCATCATAGGTATTTCATATTCTCAACATTGGTTGTTGATGGTGGGTGGGGGTTTGTTTCTCCTTGAGTAGCAGTATTTTCTCTAGCTGTGTTGGAAATACTATTTGGCCATCAAATAAGGCCAAAAAAACAAAAAGAAGTTTGCACCGATTTATTAGTAAGGGCAGTACACTTATTAGTAAAGGCAGTACTGTATAGAACTGTTTGTAATGTTTTCATTTAAACCTATCAAGTACCTAAGAATTGTTTTTAAATGCAATCAAATGCAATAATTATCATGTATGCCAAAATATGTTGCTACATGTTTGTCAATTGGAAATTATGTAAGTTTCATTTAATACCAGTGCATAGGCAATATCTGATGTTATTACATCTACATACTTTGTGAAATATTCTTAAATTCTGATGGGACGATGTCATATTAGCTTATGGAAGATCGTAGACAGCATCAGGATGTACTACCACTAGCTGGCAGACTTTCTCTTTGAAGGGGGAGGGGGAGGGGGTCCAGAAAGTAGAGTCACAGCCATTTGTTTGCATGCCAGTGGCATTGAAGCAATCAAATTGAGTTAGTTTTGTAACATGCCAGTTCTGTTGAGTATCATAAAAGCCATTATCGAGGGATCAAAAGTCATGCATGACCTTCAACGGACTCTATGGGATACTTAGATCTTACTGTTGATCATTATGGTATTCTTTAACACACTTATTTTGATACTAAGAGGCCTGAATTCCCCAGTTTTGAGGTGTACTCCTTTAAGTATTTTAGGGAACAGTCACCCACATACTTTACTATTTAGTCACATACCATAATTTCCTTCAGATCATTGTGACTATTTTTTAATATTTTTTTTAATACATTTACATTGAAGGGTTATGGTATGTAATGTTTTAACTTTCCTTTTTACCAGGTGCTACATTTCTAGTGTCAATTCCTTAGCTTTCATTTACTGTTTTGATAAATTGTGCTGTGACAGAAACCCTTAAGTCTTTTAAGTCTAAGCAACCCTTTTACTTTATTTTATAAACTATTTTACATTTTTCTCTTTTTGCCATTAGAAGTAAGAGTCTTAGTGTTCTTCCCCTAAGCAGTTACCATATTAACAGTTAGAATTACATGGCTTGTTAAGATAAAGCTAATGGTCAAAAAATATGCTAGAAAGATTAAAAGTGGTCACATATATATTGAACTTTTTAGATGCTTCTGTAAGCTACTTCTCCCCCACCTCCACCCACTTTCCTTTAAATTTGCCCTGGTTTAATTCTCTATGAAGGGCTTAATTCCAAAAATGTTCGGATGGATAGAACAATCCAGAAATTTCTTTTGGGGGCTTTCCGCACTTAATGTTTAAGGGTACCATTTCATTTATTCCTTGAAATCTGCATGTTTTGATCTTTACCTCTGCCAAACATACATTGTATGTATTATTTCAGTTCACTCAATTGGCTAGGGTCATACTTTTTCTTTTGTTGAATATGATCAAGTTTATTACCATCCAGTTGTGAATGACTGGTTGCCATAGCCAAGCATGATTACTTTGTTGGTTAGTTCTTACGACATGTTCAGAATTTGAACGATATCTGTAAACTCTGGGTAAGAAGTTAAATGGATTGATGTTCCGTTTGGCTGGTTGTATACTCTTTTGAAATTCTTGTGACAACAAGGTATGAAGTGGTATTAAGGATGTTGGGAGGTCCTCACCACTACCACCACAGTTATTCCATTTCCTGGAGTAGAAGAAGGGTGCACATTGTGGTACTGCATTGAACTTGATTCAAATGTTATTATTTTGAAGTTCTGTGGTACCATTTATGAGCCAAAATGCTGCATTAAGTCCCCATACCTCTCCATTTCTTCTGTATCAACACCAAAGATCATTTCTTAATATTACATACACATTTACTAATACTTTTGGTATTCATAATTGGTATTCATAAATACACCTTTCATTCAGCCAATTTTTTGTTGGAAACCAAAATCCTTCCAATTTTTTTACTCAGCATCTTTGGTAATCAATTTTTTTTTTTAAATAATGACTTCCTGATCGGATTGAGATAGAGACAGATTTTTATCATGACTTTTCTCTCCCTTTGTAATTGGGATTAAGAGGTATTCAATGTTGACCATCCATCTATTATTTGGTACTTAATAAAGATTAATATTCGTCTACATTTTAGTAGGTACTTAACTTTAAATACCAGTACTTTCTTGATAGTGAAATGCAATGAGCAGATAAACATCTGTACAATATTACTTAAGTCAAACAACCTTTATTTTTGGCCAATTATGATTTAAGCGATCTTACTCCTATGTTGTTCTACAATTCCTTATTGTTTTTCTTTAACCCTTTTCTATCCTTTTTTAAGATTTACCTTTTTTTAAGTTTTCGTTTTCATATTATTTCTGCTTCAATTTTGTAAATACCAGTAGTATGAAGGTGCTAAAGTTTGCTCAATGTCTTCAGAAAAA
This sequence comes from Apostichopus parvimensis, assembly GCA_000934455.1. Lineage (NCBI taxonomy): Eukaryota > Metazoa > Echinodermata > Holothuroidea > Aspidochirotida > Stichopodidae > Apostichopus > Apostichopus parvimensis. The sequence goes on from KN884454.1 coordinate 107,785, forward strand.
TCTTATTTAACTGAAGATGTTATCTGTTGTATGCCAAAAATATATCACTAAGTAAACACAAATGGTTTATCATGTACAAGGAAAACCAATAAGGAAAAAATTCAACAAAAAAAAAAAGATTTGATTGTTAAGTATGTCATAATTTGTAAAATTTTGATGTTTTACTGTATTTTTGTGCCTAAGTAAAGCTGTAACTTCTGACTTTACTTTGCATGTGAAAAGAATTTTGTAAACTTTTAGGGTGAGAATTGCCTGCGCCTTTTTTAAAAGTCATTTCATTGTAGAAACTTCTTAAGTTTTAGTAGCTTCATTAAACAATTTTTGTCTGCAAACTGTTTTGTTTTCTTGATTCAGCTGTTGTTTCTTATTGGATCTTAACGGCAGCCAACTTTTGTGATCTTTAAAGGCCAAAGTGGAGGTTGACACTAAACTGCATTAAAGATCACAAAAACTGCATCAAAAACTGCATCAAACACTAAACTGCATCAAATATCCCAAAAGAACTTGACATGGTTACCTAAGGACCCTTTATTATATATACAACAAACACCCCAAGGAAGGTGCTCGATACAAAATAGTCCACATCTTTAGTAAATGCACCACTATATCACAATTCTCAAAAGAAGGTGTCCCTTAACAAAGAAAGACATCGGTAGTAACACACCACTCTATAAAAAATCCTACATAAGTGCCTGAAGATATCACTTAATCAGACTAACACAGCCCAGAACATATTACACCAGATGAGAGAATTAGACAGCAAGTCCTGAATGAATCCATTCGATCCTCAACGTTACCCAGACACTTCAGTTTAACACTAATCACAGGTAGTGAAAAAGCATGTAAACAGCAGTTAGTCAAATATTCAAAGGTTTTGGTGTTGCTTCATCGTATTCGAAATGAAGCTTGACTAGTCAGGATAATGTCCTTCATTGTCATTGGATTTTTGCCACAAACATTTATCGGAATCAATTCAGGTAGCGGTTTCGTCCCTCTTCCGTACCAAATTGTAAGTGTCATGTATAAATCGAATGACCACTTCATCTGGCCGCCTGTATTGGTCACTATCGCAGGTTTGTAACATACAAAAACTTTCTCCTACTCAGTAGTAAATAGCCTCTGGTTATCAGGTTATACATCTTTTTATTGATATGATCACACAATAATAACAGTTTGTGAAAACTGCAGAAAACGGACAACACAATGTTTTCATACTTTATGTTGAGTCTGGTTTATATCTTGAAATAATTTGACCAGACTTGCAGAGTTGGTTACATCATGATTTACAATTCATAAATACTTCTTTTCAAAAACTAACAAGAATGCTTTGAAAAAGTAAAATTCTGGTTGAAAGGTTTGTCAATGTGACCGTTGACCAGTGATTGTAAAGGAAGTGTGGTAATTGCAAAGCTTTTTGGAAATTGCTTAGATTAAAACTTGGTGAGCAAAGTCGCATCTTTAATAACTGAAATGCATGAAACACAACAGAAATACATGAGACTAGATCATGATGTCTGGTAATGAAATTATAATGAGGTCAATGGTCAAAGGTCAATATGCAAATATTCAGACAGCCAGCACTAACTCTATATAGATTTTAACAGACATTTGTTGCATGCCATCATTCCATATGAAACCACACGTGGATGTTAAAAAATGTAGTCTACAAATCAATGTTTCTATTTCCTAACATAAACCAAGAACTGAAAGAAAATTGAATTGGCTTGGCAAAGATGACAGTTGATATTCTTACCAAAATGATTTCACTTTGACCATTCACATCTAAATTTGCAAATCACCTTGTTTAAAGAACCTTCTTAAAACCTATTTGACCACTAAGTCAACATTTCTATGAAGCTGTGAATTACACATGAAAACCAATAATACTTTTTTGTTTTCATGTTTTTCAATGTTTAGCTTTTCCCATCAACTTTTCTTTAATTGAAAATTAGGCCATTCCACCTTGATTTGAATTTCACAAAACATGGCGGGTATGGTGTTAAAACATATCTCATTACAGGCTGTCTGACACTCGTACAGTGATCATTCAAACATTTGAATGCCAATCAAATGAATGCATACTGTGTTCAAGACTGAGCCTAACTTAATTTTCTCCAAGGGCCAGCAAAAGTGGTGACATCTTTTGGACAAAACTCTTCAAGTTTGTTTTCTTGTTGGTAATTAGCTTAATAGATGCATGGATATAATTTTGCAGCTAGAGTTGATAAAGTATTAATTATGATCTGACAATGAGTATTGTAGATTTCTTCTGGATGCTGCTACACATCTGTTATGACACATATAAACCAGGACACTAACCTGACACATTGTGCTTGTACATTACATGGTAGGAAATAATATATTTATTAAAATACAACCACTGGCTTCAAGCATCAAAGCTCAATTGTTGGTATGAACTGTGTCATCTTGTGAAGATGTTCCAAGTGATATGTCCATTCCAGTTAATTCTACTTGATATCACATTGTTCACAGACAAAGTGACCATAGCAGCCAAGCTCTTCATCTAGGATGCATCAATATATTTCCGACATTCCGCGACTGCAAAGATTCAACGTTACAACTGTAAAACACCTCCATGGAGAAACCTGCAGAGGTGATGTCCGCTGGCAATCTCTTCATCAGCATTTGTTATAAAAGTTGCACATTCGTTCTATCAATCATTTTGTCCCTCCTGGACCGAGGTTATCCAGTTCTGAGAGGAAGGTCTGACATTTAGCTTTCAATATTTTGACAGCCTCACTCACTAACACTTCTGGTGGTAAGGCCCCAGTCGATTCCACTGAAACTAAATTAAGAACGTCAATGAAAAACTAAAGCGTAAATAATTGTAAAAATTGTTTCTTGATTGTGGAATTAAAAATGATTGATAAAAGATAATGAAAAACAAAACAAATTAGTCAACCACAATTTTCCGAGGCTAATAACAGTAAAAGAAAATGGATGCAAAAATTGCCATGGGCTTTAATATCATACATTCCAAGCTATTGTTACTGATGTTACAGAGATGTGGGGGAGGGTGGGGGGGGGGGGTTAGTGTACTTTCTAGTATTCTCAGGTCATTCAGGACAGTCACCCAGTACTCTTTAGAGGAAGACACCAGATCTGCCAAACATTCAAGATATAGAAAGATTTTGGAATACTTACAAATGAAATGATCACGAACTTTCTTAAGATCAACGGCATCTCTCAGATCCTATAACATGAAAGAAATTGAGCAATATTTGAAATATATATGTGTTGACAGGAAAATGGTCAAGTTTATTATTGTTCATAACTCCTTGAAAAAATGCCTTCAATTTTAGCAAGGATGTAAATTATACCTAAATGGTGGAAGTGGGGTTTTCAGGTTCCTTTCATGCCCAACAGACAGGTATCATAGTCATGTGGGACAGATGTGACACCTTTTTATTTCATACATTAAATCAGAGGTGTTCATGAAACCGATCTGATGGGCTAAAGTTAAACATTGTACCCCAATCCATGTGCCGCAAGTAGTATGGATGTATCTACTCCTGTGACAAATATGGAACTACAATACTGTAGGCTTATAGAATACAAACGATTAGTTCTACATGTGCATTGTCCAATTATAATCAGCAGTTATTTTTACGTTGCTTAAGCCACCCACCCCAACTGTGGGAGAAACCGGCAAGTGCTTTTGGATTACAACTTACACATCGGGTGGCTTCCAATTCAATATTTTGACTCCAAATTTGGATTCTTATCAATTTTAGACAGTCATTTCAGATGGGAAAACCGAAGACTGCTTTTGGATGAAAAACCCACCTTACTATGACCCGGCCGGGATCGAACCCAGAAATTTCTAAGCCTCATTGCTTCAAATGCCACCGTCTTTATCCACACGGCCACAGCACCGGTAAGCAAATGTCAATTGAGTCAATTGAGTGTATAGTGAAGTCACCATAGTGGCACAAAATAAATGAATGACGTGAACAATGGAATTCCATACTAATACATACATATATATATATGATGAATACCAACTGGTGAAGTACAGCATTGGTAATTCAATTTATAAACTTGAAATTTGTTATAACTCGATATTAAGTATTAAAAATTCATTAAGTTGGTTTCATAGAACTAGCATATCATCCACACACACAGAACATCACTACAGTCAGTCATAAAATGACATGAATAAAAAGCCAGGGTTTCTGCATAGCTTCTGGCCTGTCCTAATTTTTAATATGCCAGTTTTTTAATGTGAATGGAACATTACACTTCAGGTGGTCTTCATGCAAGCAAGGATGTCCGTGTCTCTAATAGTAATAGAAACAAACTGAGAAATGGTCATAATTATTTTCAAGTTTATTTAATTCAAACAACAGAAGTTTGATGTTTCCTCTTACCTCATGCCTGAAAACCTCTCTACTACAAGTGTCCCTCCTGGAATCTTCCACAAATGCAACTTGTTCTCCTAAAATGAAGAAGAAAGACATTGACCAAATGCCACAACTAAACACTACAAATACCCCAACAGGGAATTGATCATGGAGGAACAAGGTAGTACCTGTGGTAGCACAATGAGGGATACCACATATCCCTATTAACCGGGATTGTCCAGTTTTTGCAATGAAAAACTAAACTTTCCTGATTTTCTAAAGGTCTTTGTGACGTTCAAAACTGTCACTGTTTTTGTGTTACACAAACTTCAAAAAAGTACACATGAAGAAACCATCACACTATGCATGGCTGTTTGGGAAGCAAGTCATTAATGTTTGCAACAAACAAACATGATGGAATTATCATGTTAAGAAGGTTTGTTGAGATAAAATCAATAGTTAATCATATCTGAATAAATCATACTAGTTAATCACCTATTGCCCTGTTAAATTCGTACAAAACTGTTGCTTATAAAGTGGTATATTTGCCACGATTTGGTATGTAGCCCTAATTCAAATCCAAAACTTTTTGTCAAAATGGGAGACACCACCTTCCACTTTATACCCCTCTCTCAGGACACTGTGTTCCACTTTTCAACCAAAGAAATATAGTATTAACCCTAAGCACAAAACCTGTTTGAAAATCAAATGCTCTTAAAATTGAACATGAAACGAGACAGAATGACACAAGTAGATTACACAGTGTAGATCTATTCTAGTTGTCTCATCATTAATGTTCCCAATGCGCTTGTAGTAAGCACATCAAGTACACCAGCTCCCCTTCCTCTCTCTTACAGACACAAACAGACAAGTTTAGTTTAATTTACTTTTGCGCTCCGTAGCAGGAGAACAATGGGCAGATTGTTACTTATATATAGAATATTGCTATGATATTTAAGGGGATATGCCTTCAATTTGCATTAAACAAAACCATCATGTTCCATTTACAGACCATAAAGTTGCTCTTTGTAATCTCTATTTAACACATTAACACTTCATAATACTCTGGTGGTATGACTCCTAAAACACTGACTGACCGTCTCTGAAGTATGCTGCTATAGTGTATAGTGTATAGTATATAGTGTATAGTATATAGTGTATAGTGTATTATTATACAGTGAATGAAATCGTATCCATCAAGAGCATACTGACCAATGCTCAAGATAGCTTCCAAAGCATGCAAGGACGTAACAGTTAAAATATTCATGGTTGCCTCCATTCGCAGAATGGTATGAAAGCTATAGTACATTATAACACCTCATTTTAAATTCAAATATGCAACTACACAAAACCATATCATGTTTAACTATGGTCAAGATTGATATATTACTGATAGTAAATTTGTCTACAGGATTGGCAACCAAGTACCATCTTGCCTCCCAGATATGATTCCTAACCTTGTTCGTCTTCCTTGAAACCAATCACTCCTGGAGAAAAGCACTTTGCCAACCGTTCTGCCTGCTCTCCTCTCACCGTCTTCTTTAAAATGATTTTTGGAAGCAGCCTGTATGATGCTGTGGCTGAAAGATCAACACAGAAAGGATATTTAAGAGAACATAACAATTATGTTTGGGATGCACCCCAGAGCTTGTGGACCTTGGTACTTTAATATTACTCACATAAATATATAATACAATAGAAACTTCGAAAGCTTCATGTATTGACAGTGTTCTAAGATTCTCTCAAGATGGACTTAACAATGTTGATGATACCAAAGAATAAATTCATTCTCTTACCCACAGGTGAAAATTTGGCATGGTCTTGACCGACACCCTTGACACAGTGCATTCGTAGGTCAATGGCTTGGCCTGGTCTCAGTTTGGCAATCAAAATATCCTCATCCACGGGTCTGATAGGATTTGCTTGATGCTACAAGAAACGAAACGAAAAGGTCAGTAGAAGTGCTCATCATAAAAACGAAAATAGATTTCTCTCGCAATTTTGTAATGAAGTCATGATCAAGGGATAGATAATTCCTATGGTCACATATTTGTTAAAATGTGCAGAACCATCATAAATTATGCTGAATTTGTAATGCTGAAGTTATAATTGCCATAGAAACTGATCACTCAAACAAAACATGTCCAGTTAGGTACTTATAACTTTCCAAAAAGTCCACTTATATTATATATCTATCAATATTTGAGGCGAGATACTAAAGATGTTAAAAAAAAATTGATAATGGCCACTACTGTTATAAATTTAGTGCTTCTCATAAAGTTATCAAGATATGAGGTAATTAATTGTACCAGCTTACCAGCGTTGCCTGATTTCCACGAGGAAGCCACTTGAGCTGTTTAGTTGTAACTAACAGAATTTAGGGAAAGAAAATTGAGGTCAAAATAGGATCTGTCAATTTATGTCATGCTGTTTACAACTTAACAGCCAAGATGTTCAAGTTCACAAGTCCAGGGTATAATTTATCCAGTGTCGCACTGCAAAATGCTGGGCAAAATTATCAAATTGCTATACAAGTGCACAGATGCATAACAGTCTTGTACACTGGAGCTATAGTGTATTATTGTATCAAAGAAAAATTTAAGAACCTTCAAAACTGCTACACAAAATTTGAATACTAAATTAGTCCCTGAAGTCTGGCTTAAAGTGTAAAAGTATAAAGTATAAATTGATTGAAAATGATACCCACATAGAATGAACCGCAATACAAGGCTTTCTATAGCCAACAAATTTAATGAAGAACTGGTACCAGATAATGGAGTCTTATCAAATCCATGTTTTTTTTATTTGTTTTATTTAAGCACTTTCATGATTATATGATGATCTTGAATTAAATTTTTGACTGACTTTGTGAGCCAAACATCAGTAGGATTATAGTTCCATTGGCACTGTCTGGCAAATCTCATCAAGTTTCTAATCCATTTGAATATAACATGTCAAAAAGTTGCTATATTTTCCATGAGACTGCACAGGATTAACATCCAGGCACCACAGACTCTCCTATTTCCCCTCCCCCCCGCCCTTCTACCCCTTATGAAATTTTGCAGCAGGAACAAACTGAAAATGGAAATTTCTTATGTCTTGCCTGAAGGTATTCACAGGGGTTCCTAGATTTTTGGGACCACTTGACCTTGCCTCATCTGCCTCTACAATAATTTGGCACCGAGTTCAGGTCATAATCAACCGATGGAATACTTACTGGAACAAGCAAACCCATGTTACCCTGCAGTTGCATAGCGGATAGAGTCATGCCCTAAAACATACCAGAGTGACATAGGCTACAGAAAGACAGGCTTCTTAAAAAACAAAACAAATTTTGGCAACAAGAACTACCTTTTGAATTCTTGTAGATTTCTGAAGGATCTGGTATATCGGAGGACGAGCTGGTGTTCTTGCTACATTTGACTTTCAGTTCAAACTCGATGGTGTCCATATCAGAGCCATCTTCATCCTCTGTGGAAGATGAACGACAGATACCCGTGTCACTTTAAAGTAGGAGTAGAGACACTTCACTTCATTCGACAAGTCAAAGGTCACTTTCATACCACAGAAATCAAGAAAAATCTCACTACTTTTAACAGTTTGGTCTAAATTGTATTCTCCTTTGCCATGAAAATTACAATGAACATAATAATCATAAGAATGAAGATATTTCATGGCTTGAAAAGAATTCACAATAGTCAGAAATTAATGTAAAGAAACAATGTGTTATGCTTCAATCGACTATCCTGACTCAAGTGTTTGGCAATTTTCATCAGTCTCTTCTTTGCAGGGGCAGGCCCATAACCAGGTTCTCCCTCTTTCCCACTGCCCCCCCCCTCCCGCCACATACCCAGGGCAGACTATTTTATCCCCCATTTGTGCCACCACTGTGGACAAAAAACTTCACAAGTTACGGATCACACATATTGTGCCCCTTATGAACTTGTCGTGGGCCCCAACTCAACATTCATGGCTACAGCTAGGGCCGATTAGGGTGCAGGTAAGAAGACATAGTACTTTGGAGAGCATGCAAACAAGGATGCAATCCTTTCATTTCTTTTTAAGTCTAGAGGGTAGTAGCCTAGTAGGGAAATGGATTTCAAGAGAAATTTCTTTGTACAGACTTTAAATGATTGTTCAAATATTTCTATTTATGATTAGCTAACAAATGAAAATTATCGTAAAAAAGTGGTGAATGTCGATATGTACTATATTAAACTAGATGGAGGAAAGCAGTTTGTGGTTTTTATATGTACCTCATAAATCATTTAATTTTATTGTAAAGATGTTTTACTTAGATCACAACATTTAGTTGCATGGAATTTGTGGTTCAGTTCTAATTATAAGCCAACAGCTAATGCACAACAAGTAACTTGGGGTTTAACAGCAACAGTTCCACTACCTAATTTTGTCCTTCATCTATCTCTCTTCCACCTCTCTCTCTCTTGTGTTCACAGATAATTTGTTTATTCTTTTCCATGACTAGGAGTATGAATGACTGGGTTTAGTTTTCAGATCTTTATCTCTCTTATCTCCAACATTGGACTTGTACCAACCTTCTTGCCTGTACTCAAACATCCGAGGATCAGCGTTGATTGGGATCAAGCCCAGTCTGTGAGCTAAGACCTCGCTCTGTATGATGGAGGTGTTGTTGTGAATGAATATCTTGTCGGCTGCCATTATTGGAACCTGTTACAGGAAAGAGAATCATTAGATTAAAGTTCATTGTCACTTGCTGTCTGAGGTTAATGTCCGTCTAAGTATTAATATTCTTTCAGCTTATCATGTACATGCTAGTTTCAATATTAAATCTAACTTTAAGAGCTCACTTTCTATCAGTGATATGTCTATATGTAGACAAGGCTGTTATTGTTAGCACACTGAAGGGTGCTATTAATTCAGTAATGACAAATATATCCATTATAAATCCTTTGTTAAATACCATGTTTATATTATCAAATGGATTATATTCTTCCAGTATTACCAAATGAATAAAGTGTAGGGAACAACAAGGATGAAAGCGTTGGTTTAGAGATATTAGGTGGACGGGTGTAGACTTGAAGAGGTGAAGGGGGATGGAGACAATGGCCTGAAACTGGAAGTCTTACACCTTTTTTGGTATTTTTCACAAAATCCACAATTTTAGGGAAAGAAACAATTTGTTTTCATTCGTTACAAGATTCTTACTTCAGCCAGCAAGATCCTCCTAAAGGCATTGGCTAATGCAGCATCTATACCAATCATATCAAACTCCATGTCGTTACCATCAATCTTGATAATTTCAATCCGAAAATTCTGTGTAATAAAGGAGAATTATTATCAGATAAAGGAATAATCCTGTCATGTGAAGTTAACATACACAATGAAATGATGTGCATAACTTAACTGGCTATACTAAATCCAAAAGCCTTCTCTAGATGCACCAAGAAAGTTATTTTTCCTTTGGGTGGAATAATGTTGCAAAATGAAGATGTAAAGACTATTTAAATATGTAATAAAGCCAAATTATGTGACAGTATGAAAGAGGTGGAAAGGCTGTAACAGTAAGTGAAACTTCTTTTCCTATAGTAGTTTGTACTATGGATCCTACCATTCAGCAGTTGAGACCATCAGTTTATTGTTGGTCCTGAGACTTGATTCATCATTATCATTGTTATCATACATACATCTATAACATACTGATGACAGAAAGGACACCACAGACAAACCTTTATCTCTGTCAAGATTAGTGATGAATATTGCAACTAGTGGTTCAGAAATCCCATACCATTAAAACCCCAATGGATTTAGGTTACAAATTTGACTTTAAAGCAGTATAGCTAAACTGGAGACATGCTTAACTGTATTTAATTTATCTGTTTGTAACTTAAAGTAATATTTGATATTTCTATGTTTTCCTGCAGGGTGCAAATTTTTTTTGGATTCCATTTGTCTGCTTATCTGTCTGTCTTTCTAAAATACTAAACATGTAATGTTTACTAGACATCTTGCTCTGTAACTCAATGTCAACCACATCTAACCATATTTTCCCCTCAAAGCAGTTTAGAAAATTAAACCTTTGTACACATTCAAGCTATTGAAACTTGATGACATGTACACTCTGGGATCACTTACTTACCTCGGTAAACTTTGCAAAACTCCATGCGTCATCGTAACCATGATAACTTCCAGGAAAATCTGTGCTATGAACCTAGTGATAAGCAGATTATGAAATAAAACATTAATGTACAATGATGATCTATTTATTGCTCCATAAATTTGAGAAGTGGTCAGTGGATGGGCTATGTCAAGGTTAGCCCATCATTCTCATCAGTTGAATTAAGACATTGCATTGGGCTCAGATGAGCCTGAAAATAATTAATATAAGCTATCCCAGGGCCTAACATTACCCTGCACCATTGTTCAATTAAAGTTGGACAGCCTCTGCCTTGATCTAACTAGTAACTGTATTATAGTGTTAATAATATTACTAGCCTATGCTAGGCCTAAGTATGTTAGTGGGTTGGCCAAAACATTTAACTTAAACGGCATATAGGCCTTAATCGTTACCTGATATAGGTCTACTATGTTTATTAAACATACGAGTGATTAATTTCAAGGACAGTTGTGAATAACACCGTTAGGCCAATGCTACTGCATATATTACATTCGCAATGCACCATCGGTTGACTGTTTTATGGGTACTAATTTAGAATCCGTACCAAGAGGGCGCTCTTTTTGATGGGGTGAGCATTGTTAAATGGGGCTTGGATATTTAACCCCTTTTACTCCTTAATTCCTAACCCCTAACCCTACTTCCTAACCCTATTTCCTAACCCTAACCCCTTACCCTACTTCCTAACCCTAATTCCTAGCCCCTAGTAAGCTTTCCCATTCATATGGTACGGATTGTAAAGTTAGGCCGTTTTATGCGTCTCTTAAAAACTCATTTATTCCAAAAATTTACAGTGATTTGACTTGCATATTTGTGTACTTGTTTAAGCGCTTTGAGGCCTTTGCATAAAGCGCTCTATAAATATTTGCTTATTATTATTATTACAGTGGTTAGGCCTAAGTTATGGAAAGGCCTAGCCTACACTACAGCTTACAAGATGAGTGGAGTGTTAACAGAACGATACATACATGGTCAATATCAAACTCGTTTAGTGTGACAAATGAACGTATCCCATCGGTTGTCGCCATATTTAATACTGAATTTCACAGTTTCTAACTTTTATATGACCAATTGTCAGGACTCGGATGAGCTTGTCCTTGTTAACGTAAGCATGCAGTATTGGCCTAGTTCGTGAGGCCTATACTTTCTATTTCTAGTAATGTTGTTGAGCAAAAGTGCTCTGTCCGTCGGCTGCTACGGAAAACACATGTGCACCAAACTATGGAGCGCAAACTCTGCCAAAATTGCTGGAGCACTTGTCCAGCAGGTGCACTCGTTCGAGCTACGGATTCGCATTACATGTGGATCGGCTCGGTCGAGCCTCATACCATTTCCTTATCCCATCTAGGAAAATTGCAGTGGACAAATCAAAACCATAAACATATTCTGTCTGAATGAAGGACTAATTTTGAGAATGCCACCCGGCGGAAACCTATTGGATAAACAAACTAAAACACAAATACATTGGAAGCTATATGGCCTACATTATACGTTAGCTATTGGTATCGGAAAATTTCTCCAACTCAACTCAAAGGGCTACTTTTGAACATAGACGTCTCCCAATTCGGATACTCGAAACAAAGTCCGTTTCATTTCAGAACAAACATCAACACTAAGCCTATATCTAAAACGCACAAAAAGCCATGAAAAATGAATATATGCCGACATATGTAAATAGAATTAATACGGGCATTAAATAGAATTAATACTGATTGATACTATTAAATACCGATATACAGACCATTTAATGTCGGCATATATTCATTTTCATGTTTTTGATATCGGCATATAATTTATTTATTGCGGGCACATAATAGATTTATGAAGGACATAAATGCTTTTGATGTCCGCATATTGTAGAATTAATACCGTTCTTTAATTTGTTTAATACTGGCATATGAAGCTGCATGGTGATTGGCTGAGAATGAATGCCAGTATTAGATAGAATTTATATCGGTAATAATTTTAATTCGTACGGACATAAACTCAGAAATTATTTCCCGTATGGCCTACCATTTACGTGGTAGTGTTAATTGCCCCGTCGCGTCGCACTTTATTACTTAAAGCCCAAACAGGCTCGAGTGAATGTTATGATGTGTAGATTGCGTCAATAAGGGAAGACTTAGAAGCTGATTTCGGGAAACTTGTAAATATGTATAATGAATTGTAAATAAATACCTTAAAGTAACCATTTCCAAGGTCAATAAATAGCTATTACCGATCGGCTATAGGCAATTTCAGTGGTTACGTTTTCTATTCCTCGTGTCGAAGGTATGCCGATAGCTATTACCGATGGGCTGGAGGCCAACGTGTCGAAGCTACGTACGCTGAGCTACCATGTAAGCTTATGTACAAATGGCCTGTTGGTTTAAAGGTATGGTTCTCGTTTGGTGTGCGTGGGGTCCCGGGTTCGATTCCCCGTCAACAGGGGCGTCAATCCGATTTGAAACGTGGGGGGGACATAATCGATTCGAGTATTCCGGCCATAAGTACTATCTAAGCGGAGCGCCACCATCGGTTGGCGCGCAGCGTACCAAGAAAATTTCAGATTTCAATACCTGCCAGATCGCTGGAGATGGCACTTGCCAGGCTGAATAGCAGCCAGCTAGTTGCGTGATTTCGGAAGAAAATTACAAATTCGTCTCTCAGGAAATCTGCAATAAAGTTCATGCGACCTTCATTTTTGGTGGATTATTTCTTTTATTAGTGATTCCAATTG
>KN884454.1:141450-165454 GCA_000934455.1 Apostichopus parvimensis
GGGGGGGGGGAATGAAACAATTTTCAGAATGTTGGAGTAATGCTTTATTTATGATACAGATTTTCATATTGTTCACCTGATCAAAATTTGTTTTGCCAATTGTGTCCACACATATGTCTGCATATAATTTGGCAAAACTTATGACAAGTGACAGATGGATATGCTGTAACAAAGACAAAGAAAAATACTGTTAATGAAGTAATCATTCATGTCAATTTATGCAAGTCCCTCGATAATATTTCACACAGGACACAGTTTATATGTATTAGCCTTTCCATCAAAGTTTATTCAGGAAAGCTGCAGCTCTGTTTGAATATATCTTCGCAAAAATTGATCACATTTTGAATTTTTCCTATGAAACTATTTGTCGTACGTCGGTTAAAGTCATCGTTATACATGTGCTGTCGTGCAGCCTAGTATTGTTGTAACCTTTATTAATTTCCTTAGCACTCTTTCTAATCTTTTATAGCCTGATCCGTCATTTGCCTTCATGGATGGGTCACCAGAGCTTGTGAAGTTTGATTCAAAGAATAGTTTGACGGTGGGTCCCAGCTCCGACGATGGATACCAACTTTGGCATGCATCACCAGGGATACCATTCATGTGAGAAGTTTTATCACTTTAAAATTAATATTGTAGTATCAGACCATCAGTAACAACTAATTCACTTTTCTGAGAGTTATGCAATTATAGATCAAATCTTATTAACATTTCTTTGCTGAAAAAGAAGAAGAAATCAGCTGCAGTTTAGTTAAGGTTGAAATTTCCTTTCACACTGCATTTTAATTTACAGAAGGCTGGTTTGTTATACTTGGCTTACTATATAGGGTATTGTTCCTTTGGTTTTGGTAAGTAATGTAGAATAATGTTAACCAAGGTAAAAGCCGAGCAAATTTGTGAGGATGAACTGTAACCATCATGTTTAATTGCGAGAAGTGTATAGGTACGTAATGATGATTTTCAACTAAAATTCACTGGAATACAATTGTTTTTTATGATTTTTATCTATAGAAGGAAAATAAACTGAAATTGATTTGTGTATATTTTAAATTCTATATAAAGGAATAACACATACTTTGTGTAGGCACTTGCTGGTGATCTTCAACTAAAAGTCATTGAAACAACTTTTCTTTATTGCCTCTCTATGGAAAAGAGAACAACAAATAAACCCAAATAAGTTGATGTTTTTACATTTTTTTTATCATTCTATATACAGGGATGACACGTACGTCCTGATGGGTGAAATGACTAAGATTGTGCCAGTATCTCCAAATCGTGTGCAGTCGTTGACGGTCAGTAAGACAGCCATCCAGATGACGATAATGGCTGGGACCAGAGAAACCGTTGAATTCACATTTCAAACTATGATGAAGCAATCTACTTTCCTAGTCAGTTGTTCAAGTGTTTCCAGTGGAACTGTGAACATTTCAGTGACTGGACCAAACAAGTATAATTGCATGTAAACTGTCGTCAATTTCCAGGGTAGCAGGGTCTTCACAAATATATAAATTGTCACTTAAAATCTATTTTTGATACAGAGCATTTGCTTTCAATAAGATTAAGAATGTATACATAATGCGGTTTAAATGTCATTTTACAAGAAGAGAGATTTTTGACGTTTGAAATTATAATGCTACATTAAATGATGAAGCATTCTAGTTTACAATGGGTAGGTTACAATTTCATGTGTATATTCATGTGTTAGGCTCTCAAAATTACAGAAAAAGATTTGGCATCTCTCTGTAAGACAACATCAGTACATGGTTCCCACACAGTTTGGAAAAATGAAAAGGAGGGAGAAAGAAAGAAATGTGGAAACCTTTTTCTGGGTCTTGAAAGTCCTTTAAATTTGAGGTTAGTCTGGAAAAGTATAATGAGAATCCTTCTTTTAATTTTTTTTGTCAAAAAACAACATTTTTGTCTGGAGCTGTCAAGTTTGGATGTAGTCTCCTGTGACTTGTAATTTTCCATTAAATTTGCAATTTATCAATAGGTGTTAGCATAGAGATTTAAAAATTGTTAGGCCTACTATAGGTAGCCTAATCATACATCCACATAAGTGTGTAGGCTTCATAGTGAACTGTAAAACTGTGTTTTTAAAGACCATGTACTTAAACTGTTTCCTTTTATAACACATATTTTATTCAGGTTCTACTTCATGGTACTCTGTTTCATGTTTGCAAATCAAAGGCGACACAAACCCAACCATTATATTTAGCTTATATGAGAGAGTTCTTTGCGAAGAACAACTTCCCCAATCAGCTAAGCAAAATCTTATTCCGTTTCCGAGATACCGTAATTTAAAGTCGTGTCTGGGGGCTGTCATTTGGTTAATCTGTGATGTCGTATAGGCACTAGGAAATGGGAACCTTTTAGTTTCTATTTGCCCTTCTGTTATATTTTTAAGGTAAAATCCTCACAGTGTTGACATCTAAACTAATGCAATCATTTGGTCATGTTAAAAGCTTGAGCATTTTAGATTCAGCATTTTCAAATCCACCCTCCATTCCAGAAAATAAACATTGTAATAAGTACAGAAAAACAACACAAATTGAAGTACATGTGGCTCAATGATGTCATATTTAGACTTGATCAAGTCTTCAGCGTTGTGTGTGAAGGATCCCATTAAATCTGTGATATCTAATAAGAGTTTTTTAGTTTCATCACAGTTGCCTCCATCACATAGACTGATAATGGTTGGGTTTGTGTTTTAACTTCTTTCGTGGAATAAAAGTTGATCTGGATATTTGCCGACAAGATTAATAAAATGACAGAAATATTAAAAATGGGAAGCTGTTATATCACTTTACTGAACTGAGGAAGGAACCAAAGAGTACTTTAGAAATGGTAAAGAATCATAAAATTTAAGTGTTTGTTTATATTGTTTGCCTTAGTTTATTGATTGCAGAGTTGTCTATTTAAGGTGTCCTTCTAAAAAAGGCCTGAAATATTTTGTGCAATAAATGAGAATGTGCATTTGTGGTTTTCAAATTTCATGAAAATACAAGGACTAACGATGACTCATTTTATGATGGTATTAAGATTGTGGGATAATGTCAGTAATGTTTTGTTGGTATTAACATTGGATAATAATGTCATTCTGTAACGTAATGGTGTCGGACAGTCTGGATGATCTTGTCAAATAAATTACATTGAATAAAAATTAATGTAACTCAATGGAGTAAAAATTGTTTGGATTATTTTTGACACTTTTCGATACGAATTTTGGGTTACCTTTGAATTTATTCAATAGGATTATGTAGTTACAAAATAAACTGAACACATAAAATAGAATCTCAAGACACATAATTTGGATTAAAATGTTCAAGTGGATCATTAGAAACCTAATACCAGACCGTAGATAGTTCCAGGGTGATGGTTCCCCCATTTGATATTATTGTCTATCTTGTATTTCATTAAAAGCAGGTGTTTTGTTCTGAGTTTGGTAAGTTTTCTGTTAAACACTATAACCCCATAATAATAATATTGTTATTAATTCAGTATGGTTTAGTGAGTCTCATTAGAAATGCTAGATCTATGTGATCATCTTGGATGAACTCCAGCCTCTATAAAGTCTTTGTTTGACAATTAGTGTTCAAGGCAGCCAATAGCTTAAACAGACATTTTTCTTTATAATCAGAAAATCAAAAAAGAATTTCTTATTTCAACACATGAATGGATATTAAGGTTCTAAAATTAGCTAAAATATGGTGACTGTGTACAGTTACCCAATTATTTTTACCTGGTACCTCTAAAATGCTGAACAAGGAAAGGCAGGGAATTAATAGTTTGGTCTCATCCATAAAGACAGGACACAGATGTCTTTGCTTGAAGTTTACAATCTCTGAAAGTCAGCCAAATTTTGAGGCAAACGATTACATTGTCGTGATTGTGTGCTTTATTTAATACTACACAGTACCACAAGCGATTGTTTAGATCAACCACAAGAATTCTATTATAATACACAGTAACATGAAACCAGGAAACCAATAACGGGTAATATTCAGCTTCTTTATTTTCTGTATAAATTTTGGCATTTTAACTTTTTTAAATAACTTTTTCTTCATCTGATTTTACGCAGTTTTAAAAATCAAGGTAGATGATGAACTCTACTGGTCTTTTAAAGACAATAAATATAAGTCTATACAAAAAAAAAAACAATGAATTTCATACACAACGTTCTAAACTGGGTGAAAATTAAGAGCCACTTAAATTGATTCCCTCTGAATAACATAACCCTCTCTAACTAAACTACCAATTGGGCTGAGTCGGGAATCCATTCATAAGTAAACTGCAATTTGTTGTGTAGAACTCTTTTAGTACATTCTGTATTGGACAGGGGCTGGCAGAGCACAAAACCATCCCCAATCTTCAGATAAATATGGCGCTTTCTTTCTGTGTTAGCATACCATCTTAGTACAGCATTTACCTCATGAGAGAGATGCTCTCCAAACTTTATCACCACCTAATGACCAATAAATCCACTTTCACTGAAACTCGGTAGCAAGAAGCCAACCGACAGACACAGAAGTTATCTTCCGCTCGCTCGCGATCAACATGTAGTCCAGATAATGAAATGTCATTACATGATTAAGCACCTCTTCTTTCCATTGTCGGGCAATCTATATTTTAAGTACACCCTTTAATTCCACTCTTCACTGGTATCAAATATATGAAAGCTGCTAATATAAAAATTTGCACATTACAATATTTACATTTGCATTTTCTAACTGTTCACAGCAGCAGGCCCATACCCCTACAAACTGACCTACGGTTTTCTGGCGTAGAAAAAAAAAGAAAGAAGTTCATCTGGAGTGGTTCCTGCTCTCCCGTACTGTCGAGTCCACGTTGCTTGTCTGTTATACCAGTTTAAGCTCTATGACTTGTCTATTTCAGCTGTAACGTATCCATCTATTTTTCACTCTTTTTTTTTTTCCGTAACCCTCACGGCTTCTCCATGGATAATTTGATAGCCTCGGCAAGCATGGCATCTTCTAAGTCTTCCGCCTCCTGTGGATTACTCTGGATGTAGCTGATAGTGTTCTCTTCTATATTACTCGAAGATGTTTTCGCTGCGGTCGGTGATGAATTGTTTTGTCTGAAAGAAACAGTAGAAGTAATTGCTCTAAGGAAGAAGAAAATTGAATTTCAGAACCAAAGAATTATTCACAGGCGAGTCTAATTAGCTTTCATGCCCTGAGCAGGTTGAGATCATCCAAACATGTTTTAAGCAATTAAAACAACTGTGCAATATAGACTTACAGTACTTATTCCAAAATAACGTTGACCATAAAATACAGGAACAACTGCCTTTCATGACTGAGTTAAAGCCCTTACAGTTATTCTTCGTTATTCCAAGTCATGTGCAGTTACATTGTTGATTACAAACACGATAAAAGCAAAGAAGCTTGGTTAGAACTTCGAATACAATAAAGTTCTTACTGATTGGAACAATATGTCTTACTATAGAACAAAATGACCGTGAATAGTCATGTCGGGAGGAAAGGGGAGGAGAGGGAGAGGGTTAAGCATTAACCTCCAAGGAAATTACTTTGAAAACAGCACTTTTTTATTTTACAAATCCCAAAAATGGGTCATGTATAAATTGGAAATCTTTAGCCTGCGTGCTAACCCTTCACATCCCAAGGGAAGAAAAAAATAGGATTAACTTCAGATTGAGAGGTAAAGTCTGCATTAAGTTTAGCTGTAAATATCAGTTAAATATTGATCAAAGAAAGATAACACAACAACCTGTCTAAAGTGTCTCCCAATAACCAAACACAGAATACAAGTTGGCCAGCTTACTTTTCAAAGTACGCCTGCCTCTTTCTTCTCAGTTCATCCTGGTCAACTTGAGATGCATACTGAGCACCACTAGAGGTGCCTGCTTCATCCTTAGCCGACTCTGCAACTGTAGGAAAATCATATTTTGTGGATAAAATGATAATATACGGAAGATAAAAAAATAAAGTATTGTCTCTCAAAAAAAAGCCAACATCTGCTGTAGAGCAGAAAACACTGGAAAAGTGTCAAAAAGACAGTTTAGAGGGCTTGAGACATTACGATATACAACTTGATTACTGTTCACTTACGACTTGGAAGCAACACCCATATTTTAGGGTCCCCAGAAAATATGGGATGGTTGCCAAATACTTTGGTAAAATAAGAAATCGCTGATATTTGTGGAAAGAAAATATTAAAAAATCTTGAACACTAACATACTTCAAAAGTTCCAAATATAACCTCATTTTGTAACTAAGCACTCTTAATCATATAACAATTTCTCAAAGAGGAGTGGGATACCTCCGCACCCCTCATGAACCCCTCTCCCTCAGGACACAACATCAACCCCTGGAAGGTCACCGAGATGATGAAGGGCATAATTGAAGTCACCAAGCAGAACAATTTGAATACCAGGGAACTAAAGTATGATTTTCTGCCATTAATAATTCAACCACAGACACAATCAAGATAACAGAAACAATCTCCCTTTGACCCACAACAAGAGAATCCAGGCTCTTTACAGTGCCTGTTTAGTTCAAATACTATTCCAAGCATTGGCTATTACTCTCTTAATTGTCATCTGCTTTGCCTCTCTTTCGTTGAACTTAACCACCAATGTGAACAGCAAATTGAAAACAGAACATTGACTTCGAAAATACAAAACAAAAAATTAATTACGAAAAGCTTTATATATGATAGAAAAAGATTTCAACCAAGAAATACCAGTATTGTGCCCTACAATATGAGGTTTCCACCTCTAAGGTTGTTAGTGCCGATCCCTTATAAATTATTACTTGGTCGGATGCCAGTCAGATGGCACATTAACTCTTACATACAGTGAAACAAAGATGAAAGCCCAGACTCATTTTGGATAACAACCTGTTAATCAGCAAGAATGGATTTCAAAATTTTGCTTTGAAATTACATCTGGTTAAGCAAACCTTAAACGCTGATGCTAAATGCAGAAGCGATTTGAATCCCACTGACATAGTTTATATGTTCTTGCTCGTTCAATATTTATTTCTCCGACGGTTTGAAACGATCGACCTTTTGACCTACTTTGAATACTTAGTCTTATTGCCTCTTGTAATTCGTCCTCTTCCTCCGTCGGAGGTACGCTCATGTGCTGACTCTCATCCAGAGCTCTCTGAAGATCTTCCTGGCTGAACCTGCCTCCCACCGTGGCTCCTTGATTTGTCTGGTTTCTAACATCTGAAAGCAATCTTGGTCTGTGTGATTGGATGGCTGGACTGAACCTTAGTACTTCTTCTGCACCACACGCTGGTAAATGTCCTCTTATCACGAATATCGAGTAACCTACGACAGAAGACATTAATTAGCACGGCAAGATATCTGAGGTTTACTTAACCTCGAAACGACGACAAAGCAATACGTGATCATTCGGAGAAGATGCGATTGTGTCTGTGCAAAAGATATATTGATGTTTGTTGCTGCAGCATGGACTAAAGATTATAACTGACAATTTACAGAAAATTAACAAACATGAGCTACAGCATCATTGTTCAGGCCTGTGTATGGGAAGGAATTGCATGGGTTCACAATTGTTGCAATTTGGGAGTCTTAGCTGAACTTTAGGGAGTGAAGTGTGGTTAAAAAGTGCAAATGGTTGTAACAGCACATGGGCCTATACACAACCTTGAGTTGGACTAAACAACATGAAATATTTGAAATCATCGTTCTTTGGGAAAACTAAACAATTCTCAGCTATTTTTTATTTTTTATTTTATTTGCTAGGCCATTGAATATACTGTTTTGCCTGAAAATTCATCTCCGGCCAAGGATAATTTAACAATGCCAAATTTGTCATATTTCGCGTTTAAATCGCCAACATGTCAACACTGATTGGCCGAAAAAGGAGTGCTTCAAACAGGCCAATAAGGCAAAAACATCAGATGCATCACACCAATTTGATAAACCAAAAGAAACCTCTCCATCTAAACTAGCATATTTTCCATAAATGAAAGATTTGGTCGAGCAAAGCATGGTTTTGACTTTATAAACCTTCTCGACATACTAAAATGATGAGAGTCATTACAAGTTATTTGGAAATAGCTGATGCCGTCAACATCTTTTCCTTAGTATAGAAGTATCAATATTAAATTTATATCAAGCTAAGTATTCTGAACATCACAAAATTCCTTTTTAAAAAGAAATCTTATTTAAAAATATTCATTCAAAACAGATCTTTGCCTTTCCATTATCCATTGTTGATTCAAATGTTAAGTTATCGCATATCAATCACGAATCAACATTTTGCTGAAAACATTTGATTACAACAACCTTTTAGCTGAAAGCCTTCATTTGATGATAAATAACTATAATTTTTTGTCAATCTAGGTATAAAAGAAATAGGTCAAACATACAGCCCAGTAACAGAAGCTGTAGAAGCTTACCTTCCCCTTGAAGCTGAGTGAGAAACATGCCAAGGTAAGTCTCTGATAATATCTCTGGACCTTCCAGAAGAGAGTTAAGATTAAACCACTGGATGCCAATTTTTCGTATTGTGAGCCAATGCTCTTTAAAATTACAAATAAAAGATCCCTCTTTCCTGCGGCAAAAGCAGACAAAAAAAAAAGAAGAAAAAGATAAATTGTCTGAACTGATCTGACCTTACAAACTTAGAAATAATATTGGAAAGAAGAAAAAATTCTACTTAAGATTTTTATCTGTTTGTAACACCAAATATACCTTCAATAACTTCAAAATTGATGTTGTGTCAGTGGTAAAACTCAGGTGACAGTATGAGTAGTATGAATATTGTTTCTGTTTCGGAAATGTCCAAAGCTGTTCGTACTGTCGGCAGCGTGACATGAAAGTAATGGGATAGAGTGGTACTAGCAATAAAAAATATTACCAAATGGCTTTGCTGACATTTGTATAAAGACAATGCAATCTGTCATAGATATTTTTCTGAGATATCCCCTTGAAACTCAGTCTAGTTGAGATTTAGAAATCTTCTAGTCCCTTTCCCAGAATGCTACTTACTCTGGATGTTGTCTTGCTGTAGTCATAGAAGAGTTGCTGAAGGGTATAAGATCTAGTCCCCAAACTTTGAGGGCTTTACTGATTACTTGAACAGAGAAGAAACCACTGTCGTCCATATTCCCCGATGGTTGCTGGGAACGAATGCATCGGTAAAAAAAGCTCATGTTTTCTCATGGAAATTTATACAAAAGATGACTTTATACAAAAGATGGCACTGAAAGGTTTCCTTCTGTTGGTTACTGTGGCAACATTTGTAAACATGAATATCCTTTCATGGCATGTGACAGTTATTGTATAGGAAAACTAGCTGCTCTGCAGTTTTGAAACCTGTTGATCTTTTTGTAGCATACATGTAGCAATTCGTGGGTCACTGCCTGACAACAGCCTATATGCAGGTCAGGCAAACTAAAGGCACCCTCATAGTAAAAAGAATGAAAGAAAAGTGATCAAATCTTAAGAGAAGAGGGCAGCAATATGTACAAAGGTGAAAATTTGGGTCATGGACTAATGTACATCTGGGTCTCTGTATGCTTTTGTCCAGATGGCAGATTTCATTCGAAATTCAATAATTCTTCGCCCACGTTTTCACTGCATTTTCTCCACAAGATGTGTATCCTTCTCTTTGGAGGGAATTTTGGTATCAACTCAAATTATTACAACACTGCTTTTAAAATACAGCATGATCTGGAATCAAACAATGATTCGATTTAATATCTGTTGCAGTAGCTCGACTATACTGCAAAATATGTGTGAAGCTACAGTATAGTATGTGTGAAGCTATATTAAAAATTACGATGTCTTGGATGATCCAATAAACCATTTTTTGCATGAATCATTTTTTCCTCATGTATACCAACATAATAGTATTGATTCTCCATCATTGGAATATTAATGTAGCAAAGGAACTTCTAGTCCCAATGAACCTGCAGATAATAGATGTGACTATTAAAAAAATTAAGCTATTTGTGTGCAATTACAATACAGGATATACCTGTAAGAATTGTAAGTATTCTGGTGAATCCAGATCTCCTTCAGCCATAGTTTGTCTCTCTGATTCATCTAACTGGTGTGCAATTGTTGCCAAATCCACTGCACTGAAATATGGACCTATGCAACCAAGCAAAAAGTAACATGAGGTACCACAGTGGAACGACAATTCACTAAATATATCAGCTTTACAAATTTCTAATACAGCCAATTAAGGTAAATTAAACATTACGGTTACAAATTCATACATAATTCTAGTTCCAATAACAAAGAAACTTGATCTCGTTTAACCTGTTTCCTTTTTTGATTAAAGTTGTTAACAATACTTCGGGATAGCAACTGTATGTCTGCTAAAATTATGATAATAGCTGTACCCAACATTTATTTCATTTCATATCTCAATTTATTTTCCTGGCAAAGTGTTTCCTTCACAATGATTCACACTCATTGAAGCAATCAAATCTGTCATTCTTACCCTGTAGCAGAGAGTTTAGGCAATGCTGTGCACACAAAGAGGCTTCTTGCTGTGGAAAGTCACAGCAAACTAATAATTAACATTATACAGTGTACATGGTTATCCTAAAATATTAAATTATTGAATGTTCATGAAGGCCTATACATAATACTTTCATTGACTACCTGATACTGTAGCTGTAGCAATCAAAGAAATTTCATCAGAAGTTTCAGCCAGTAGCACCTTTCACTTACAATGTATCGTGGATAGGGAAGGAAATTTAGTATTTACACAATGAAGGTAGGCTGTATTACTCATTATTTTACATTAACTCAAACATTTAAAACATTGCTTTTTTTGTTCAAGCACTTTTCCAAAGCACTTTAGTGGCTGATTTGAATACTTGAGTATCATGAAAATATAAATTTAGAAGAAGAAATGACACAAGGCTTTTGACCAATCAGGGTCCTTCAATCAGGAAAGTTCGATGCTGTAAAGAATTTGATGAGTCCTTAATTGACTTGACTATTGCAATAATAAAGATAAGTGTTAAAAAGGCTAGCATACATAGTTTTATACATGGGTCAAGGTCACTGGTTGATTCCATATTTAGACCTATTAGTACTACATTATAATCTCTAGGATAGCCTAGCCCTATGCTGTTAGAAATTGGTACACACTGTCAAAACAAAGCAATTATATTTAACATTAAGCCATGGCTTAATGCCAGTATAAAAACTATACTATTAACTGAATTTCGTGGATTTGGTTCATGGTCAAACGGGACAATGCATTTCAATTAGGCTAGGTCTGTTGTTAAAATTATTGCAAGTTAGCTTTATTCATATTGACAAAGATGCAACCTAACTACAGTCAAATGTGACGGTCGAAAATTCAACAGAATGAAAGCCAAATATGAATAGTCACCTTCTCATGATATATCAATTCCATCTTTCACAAGTAACACCCAAACAATGGTACAGGGAACGATGCACTCCTGTTGTGATAGCACGTTCCACGGTGAAGGATTACCGTTTGAACTTAGTGTTATAATAGTGTCCTTTCCAGTTGAGTTTCGGTGCGGTATTGGTACTGCATGAAGTGTGTTATGACATGTAACTACACTGAGGTACCTTATTGCATGGAAATTCCATTATTCATTAATTGTGGACAAGGCATTTATGAAGGGAGACAAAATAAATTAATATCTAGAGAGAAATAACATTGTTTTAGGACTAAATGTACTGGTCCGGTGGTGCCTCTTTTGCTAACTAGGCCTCACATCTTTTCAAGCTCAGTTAACGTTGTATGTGTTGGTTGGGAAATTGTTTAAAGCGTTACTACCTCGCTCACGTTGAAACGAAAATGTCTGCGATCAAGCTCTTATTTTCCATATCTAGAAGCATTTCTAGAGTAAGATATGGACCAAGCACACATAAGCTAAGATATGTGCAATTTTCAAATTCATCACGTAAAGCCTTTTCCGAAGACTTTCGCAAAGGTAGTTTTTTTTAACTTTCTTAATAAGCATTACTTTGAGTTTTCTATGTCCGCTTACTAATTCACGTGTAGTGGTTTCGCAAAACATTTTCATTACATGATAGATCGTCCTTGCGTCACACTAAACTTGTATTAATATTGTATTCCGTACTTCTACCGAGTACGTTTGTCAAAATTGAATGGAATTTAACGTGCGCAGAAAATTTTATTGATTATTGGTACTTTCTGAGACTGAGAGTATCCCTTTGGTTATGCGGCTATGCCCCTTCATCCACCAGTTGAGTTAGATTCATAAATCTGTTTCATGCTGTGAAAATTGTCGATCTGTAACTGATGAGTTACCCTGCTTACTGATTTGTTAAGTTGCTACCAATTAAAGTTGTATTTCTATATCACTTGTAATCTTTGAGACATGAACTTTAAAACAACCATGGCTCATCAATTATAGTGACTGGACTATAAAGTGTAATAGTATACACAGACTGGTAGTGGTAGGGCAGTTCCTAAAATACAACGCAATACTCAATTGTTAAACATAAGCCTTTTATTGCCGCAAATAACATGTTAGAAATTGTACCAATTGTCATGCAGATATGTAATGTTGTTTAATTCAAGTTAAAAGAATATGTTTTGGTTGAGTTCTTAGAATTTAACCAACGATTTAACATTAACATCTTGGCCAGCATCGGAGGAGCTAAGGTCATCATGTCTCTGGCCTTAGAAGTAAAGGAGCATTCCAGACGAAAGTGATATCCGAAGTCATCCGTAAGTCATTCACTATGTGCTAGATGGATGGCCGTAGCCAGCACATGAGCTGCCATAAAAAACAAATCTGTGCACTGTTTGCTGGTATGTTCTCTAAAATAACATTTGTTGTTTTATGTGTAGTATGTATTTCAATTTGTGGAATATTTAATGTATGAAAATTGAAATATCATTTTTTATTCAATATTGCAGTTCAGGTACATGAAGATGGAGACACTTTGATTGTAAGTCAAGATTATAAATAAATGATAAATCTTATTAATTCAGCAAAGTCAGTTTTCCCAAACTTTTTTTGTCAGTTTGTCACAAAAAAACAAAATAACTGCTGATTATTATTATTAGTTTGTCCCTTTTAATTAACTTACATCTACAGAGTATAACTTTCCGCTGTGTACACTTTAAGAAAACAAAAATTGTTGATACTTGCCTGGAAGAATATGATTTCACTTTGACACTAGCCTAATGTCATTACCACAATCAGAGTTGGTAAGAGTGCAAACTTTTTAGTGCGTGAATGTATAGTCATAGTTAATGAATATTGTTCTGTTTTTTTATTGGTAGAATTTTACGTTTCTATATTTTCAACAACAAAAATAATGCAATCAGTCTAAATCAATCATAATCAAGTCTAACTGACCTCCAGACAACATTAAAACATTGCAGCAGACACAACATTAAAGAACATTAATAAAGTATTTGGACCGTTGTGTGCAAATGCTGCAGAGCTATCAAAATGGAGGTAAACTACTACACCCTACCCTTGAAGTTGTGAAGACTTTCTGGATTGTATGTCCAAACAGTATGATCCTCCTTCAATGAATCTCCTCTATTTTTTTGTTTTTTGTGTTTTTTAGGTTGAAGGTGTAGTGGTGAATGATACTGTAAGCCATGCTGGAGGTAGCACATCACAGAGGGCGTGTCCTATCTGTAGCCGAAATCTTCAAGTTTCATATAAGGTACAATATATTTAAAGACCAAGCTTTGTTGTAATTTGGGATATAATTCTGGTTATATGGTGATAAAGAAAGCACCCTGGTTGCTCTCATATAAATGCTGTTTTTTTGTTGGTGTACTTTTCTTTCATTTCCATTACAAATTAGTTTGAACTATGAGAACCAGCTACATTGTCCACATATTAGCATACAGGATTAAAAATGATTAAGGGTTATGTGTTATTTGTATGTTGATGTGACATGTTTTCAACTGGTTTACTAGCAACACTTTATAAAACAGTCTGAACTCTAGGTACCAAAAGTTGACAGTTACAAAGAAAAGCTGTGAACAGAGGGAAGCTACTTCATGGATACTTTCTTTTATTGATCTAATTCAGTAGTGTTTAAAGAAGCAAAGAAAACAGTTATTTCCAAATTCTGTCTTTGTCTTTAGAGTTATTCATACATCAACCATTCAACATATATAAAACTGGAATTTCAAGGAAATGGTGATTTTTACTAATAATGGCCTTTCTCTCTTCTAGGATGTTTTGATCTTGGATCAGTTTGTTAGTAAGAAAACTGGCAAAATACTTCCTCGGCGAGTGACTGGTGTGTGTACAAAGCAACACAGGCAGCTGGAAGACTGCATAGATAAAGCCCAGAAATCAGGTACGTGTGGGACATACCTAAGTAGCATGGTTGTTAACAGGATTGAACTTTAGTTTCAACCATCCCTCACTCTAGATTACCTCCTAAAGCAGCATTTTGCGTTTGGTCGCCGTTTTCTACTTTTTGACATGTCCATCGAGACTTTTACATATATCAATCACAAAACAGCAAACTAAGAAATTAGCCAAGTTTTTCCCTGCCAACAACGTTAATTGGCGAGTAATTAAGGATATTTGCAGATGAGAAAAGTGTCCACAACAAATTCCACATCTAAAATTAATCGCATACAGTTCCCCCAAACCCACTAGTTTGAATGCAACCAATCAGAGATGCAGGTTTAGTTATGAGCCGTTGCTAAAAATAGATTCAAGACTGTGCGTTGGTACAACCAGGGAGTTGTTATGGAACTCCCTGGTACAACTGCCGTATAGACTGTACACAAATCAACTTGCATGGTGTTGTATTACGTATTGGTCAATGACGTTTGTAGTGTTTAAATATTCATATTATGGGCGAGGTTTATTGGGATCCCAACGGAAAATATCTTGGCGGAAAAAAATTTTGAAAGTTGCAAATTTTTCGACTTTTATGCCACCATTTGAAGTATGATTTAAATAGATAAGCTAGTTATGTATGTCGTTATGGCATAGTGGAGTCAGTGAGGTTGAGAAAAATCAAAGAAAAGGATGCAAAATGCTGCTTTAAAATCTGATATGAAAAGAAAAGGAATAGAATTCACTCCCTTGCTGGTCACATCTTTAACTGTAACATTTATATGATCCTGCCATTAGGGATATTACAGTGTTACTAAAACCGCATTTGTGCAGTATTTGGAATTGAGTCAAATTTAAAGTCTACAGTATGTTCAATATCATCTCCTTTTCTTCTTTTCAAAGGTTTGCTGCCCCCACCAGATCTTAGCAATGTACCACTACCACCCAAAGATATGAGGTTACCCCAAGGAACCTTTCACACATTTTACAGAAGCAATACCAGAGGCACAAAAAGGAAAGAATGATGCTGGTATTATAAGTGAGGTCAGGATGTGTGGAGTATAAAAGAACAACTGAGCTAGCTACAATGAAGTAATTTGATACATAGTTCTATATCCTCAGGAATCATTTCACAATACTGCTTCTTAGCTAGGGAAAAGTAGCAGCCACTCTTGGGAGGCCTAACAAACACAATGGTCCTTCTCATGTCTTCCACAGTTAGAGAGACAGAGTGTTGCTTTCAAAGAATGCATGGAACAGGAAGGAGGATGCAAAACCAGATTTTACAGATAGATATGTCTCCATGTACCACTTGGCTACTTGGAAGGAAACAAAAAGCATATTGTGTTCGTGAGATGTCCCTTAAGAGTTGCACTTTATAACAGTAGTTTATAGTAGTAGTATTTCTTTGTGATAAATGCATGAACAATTCAACACACATTAAAAATCTTTTTCGACATTATTTTAAGGACAGAGATTTCACATCATTCTATATTTTAAAACAACAAAACAATGAATGCAAAAAGTAAGAACAAATGGAATATACATTTTCAGAAACAAATATGTATTTGAAAGTCTGTACATTTTAGAATGGAAATAATAATTCATTAATTGTTCAATGTGTTGAAGGAAATGTTGGAACCATTCTTGGTTAAGCTCTAATAAAAATCTGGTATATGTGTACAATTTGAGAGCAAAATGCACTACCAGATTTTTGTCATGTAAACGTTTGCAGTCAAGGGAAAGAGTTTTTTTCATAAACACTAGAGGAAGAACAATTTAAGTTGGAACATACATTGATCATTGCATAAATAAAGGTCCAACATGTGACAGATTCAATGTCCATACGGCAGTGTGAATCTGTATGGTGTTTTCTATGTAATGATCAAAATGTTACATTTGAATGTCACTGGAGCAGGGTAAAGCAACTGAATGTTTCGTATTTATTCTTAGTGATGGAAGAAATTACATTTGTAATGACAATGTGTCTATGCATCAGATCAGGAAGCAAGTATGGACAAGTTACATTTTGTCAAATGGTGGTAGAGCATGTCATATTTTATAATCACTGAAATTAAACATTGTGTGTAATATTCTTACAAAACATGAAAGTTATATAAACAAAAATTAAAGAGGGTTTCTTTGCTTAATTGGCATTCATTTGTGGTCTATGCTTACATTTTCCAAGTCTGTGAAGTTGTATTTCTTGATGAGCATATGTGACCAAACTATCAATTGATCAATTAAACCAACAGTGTAACCCAATCAAACTCCAATGAGGAAGGACAGATATTGTTAAGAGAGAAATACTCTACATAGGGTCACCGTAATTCATAGTAGCAATCAATAGATCAGTGAGGCAGGTTAATAAATTTCCCAAAACCTGAAAGAGAATTAACAGAATGTGGCAGTGAAGTAAAGTTCCGATATGATCCCCAATTTTGATGTGATCCATATAAGTTATATATATATCAGCAGTACCATGTAGGTTTTTTCTAAATCTGCATCTCCAAGAACAAATCAAACTTACAAAATCACTTCAGGAGATATCTGCATCCCCAAATCATTTCTTAAGACCTATAAAGTATAAAGCGTTTCATTGTGGTGACATTTCCTTTACATCATTCTGTCACTTTATAGAAAATTCACCTGTGCTGAATGTGCTTGTTTTGTTAATTTCTCTGTTTTTAACATATGTAAGGATGAAACTTCTACTACATATTTTGTTCAATACAATTACAGAAGGAAAGCATGAAGAACTACTTTTATTAAACTTTTTGCTTACATTTTTATTTTACATTTTTTGGGGGTACTTTTCTATATAACAGTATAAGATAACGTCAGATCAACATGTAATAGTTTACAGCATAAATGGCAAATCTTTGTTCTTTTCCCCGGTTCCAACGTAAATCCAACCGTACTTCCTTGTATGTGGGACATGGTAAAACGTTGTGCCTGGCCAAAGTAGACTTGTGATGGTGACCAGTCCACTGCCACGCTCAAACTTCAGAGACCATGATCCTGTTAAAGTAAATTATAATCATACTTTTGTTGTATAAAGAAAGTCAAGAAAAAACAAAATTCCTCATAAAACTAGCAAAACCGCTTCCACCAAAAAGATTGAGTCAACCATGTTTTTCTTCATACATATTTCTTACTTGCATGATTAGTTGTATGACATGGAGAATAATCAGACTAATAAAATGATGATAAATAAAAATGATCTAAAAAATAAAACATGTGGAAAGACATTGATGGCTTACATGGCTAATTCTATCCTGACTCGCATTATAATGCAGACTAAGTTAACTACAGATTTGTGTACATAAATATAAATGTATGCTAATTTGCTGAACAATTCAACATACTTAGAAGCTTGAGAATCTGTGATCAATCAAAACGTATCAACTGTTAGTTTGTTACCACACAGATAAGAACATTAACATAGAATGCTCTCATCTCCTTACCCTCCTCCCATATTTCAAATTCATAGCAAGAAACAAACTCACTGTTTCAGTTATAGAATGCATTAAACCAAATCAAGTAAACATTGTACCTTTGGTGAATTAGATTCTGTATATTTGAACTTGGTTGAGGTAAATATATCTATTACCTTTTGGAATATCTTCATTTATTGGATCCAGAAAGTCAATGGACTTGTCCAAGTCTGCCTTTTCTAGCAAACTTTTCTCATTCAATCTGACCGGTTCTCTAAAGTGACAGTAGTTTTGTTGTTTTCCAGCTTCTGTTACAGACAGACCTGAAAGTGAACAAATTTTCTTCTTTAATTAATGTTGCATCATAAACTTCTTTTATATTAAAAAAAAAATAAAAGTGTTCCAATTTATGCATATCTAACATCGCACCTTTTCCTGATTCTGAAACCATACTTTGGCTATCAGTTTAAGGCTCCACTGGACTGTCCCTTCTTCCCCTCCTCCATCATCACAGATATACTTCATTAACTTTGAAGTTCAAAAATGTATTTCTGGACAGCTGAAACTTCCAATCAGATGAGGAGAGTTGTTCTTCATTAAAAATCTCTACCACAGTAAGCTAAAGATGATGGCTGAGTTTGTAAATGCTTTAATAAGGAGATCCAGTAATGTAACTTCTTGTGTAAAACTTCTGCCTGTTGCAGTCAAAGAATGCATATTTAGTATCTGTTTCCATAACAATTAAATACTGTGAAGGGGGAAAAAAACAGTGTTACTTGGAAGGTTGATCATGTACTGCTCTGAACAGCTCAATAATTGAGGGAAACAACAAGAAAATAAATCAGTCATCTTTACAAGCATCACAACTGAAGTAGGTAATGATGAAGATTTCAAAAGATGGCCCAAAATTCAGGAATAGACTTTGAAACATGTAGCATGGATTTTAGCATATTTACTGTCATATATATCACTTGGTAAATGTAAGGAAGATAACAATACTCCAACACCGGAAAAAGCTGCTCAAAAACAATAACAGAGCCCTCTGAAACACTTCTTGTCTTATACTACATATTTGATTATTCAGCTAATGGAATTATGAGCAAGTTTTGTCAACCTCACCTTCTAAAATGTAAAGATTCCTGAGTCTTTCATTGTAGAATAAACCAGGACAGACTGGGTCAACTGGAGTACACATATTATATAAATCCCAATGACGCAAAAAACATTGGAAATACCTTCAAAACTTCTGTTCTGGAGAACAGCACCGTGTGGAGTCTTCACAAAAGCACCTCTTGGAGCGATTGCCACCTGTTCATCAATGTCTGCTACAACGGCAGCCAAACGATCCTCTTCCTTAATCATGATCTGAAATTTGGGGATGAAAATTTACTCTATATTATGACTTTCTGATAAATTGTGGTACTTAAGACTCACTCACCAAGTGTAGATGACTCCTTCCAACATATTGCAGTAAACAATGTGACAGTGAAATACATGCCCAAGTATCAATCTGTCATCACGTAAATATTGTCATTTTCAACAAAGTATACTTCATTTACACATACATACTAAAACTAATATTACTTGTGATGGTATGTCGCATGACCAAACTGGAACATTCCTTGCTGGTTTCTGTTAAGTTGTATTCATGTCAGTGCAGGAGCTATATGACTACAAATTTTATTGACACATCTTTAGGGGATATTGTTCTAATGAACTACAATCATGATAAATACATGGTATGGGTAATTCTCAACCACTTAATAATATATCAAATTAAAGATAAGTTTAAAAATTCTTGTAGACCTGAACAGTGTATTTGATAGTGGAGACAGTTAAAACACTTTATTTTCTGTTTTCTCTTATGCAACTATTTAGCAGGATTGGGGTGCAGGAATTGAAATATTTTCATGCATGCAATATTTACATTTTTTATACTATCTCCTGCACTATGGTTGCTTTGGAAAGTTACTTATCAAATACTCATATGTACAAGTCTTTGAATGTCATGGGTTAGCTTTACACTAACCTTGGTTAATTCTTAACACAACTTCATGCAATAGCCATTAGAAATACTTGACATGCATTTTAGAGACAAAATGTCTTTCAAATGAAATGTTCACTTACTGTGCTTTCCTCTTCAGTTGAGTCTTCTCCTTCCCCAATCTTCTGAATCTCAATGTGTTCATATTCATGTGCAGGGTCTCCAATAAATCGACCTTTCACCACTGAGCACTGATCCCTGATGGCCTGAGTAGCTTGTGGCAAAAGACCCCATGCCACACAATCCAGGCTAGTGTAAGAAAGCAGGAAAAATTCTCAGAAACATGTCTTGTCTACAAATGCCTCAAATCCCATAGCTTAGGCCAACATAATAGTACTTAGCATCTTATCATTAGATAATATCTCAAAGGTGATGAAAGACATAACATGGTTTAATGACACAGTACTATGCCTACAAATCTGATCTTGTCAAGACTACCGTACACCTTTCATGTCGCTAATTCATGCTTTTAAATTACCTGCATGTAGTTTCTACAAAGGTCATTTCACTGTGACTGTGTTATAGTTTAGTCTCCCATTCCGAGTAATTTGTCGACAATGTCGACTCGTTTTTTCACCAGCCAATAGAGCCTACCCCTAGCTTTCTTCTGTAATTTACATTAAGGTGAGCATATTGTATTTAGGAACCTATACTTTCTATGTTTAAAGCAAGAGGTGAAATGTACTGATCTACTAATTTTGTAATTCTATGTTTCAAGAATGATGATCAATCGCCAACTCATCCAGAAACTAGGATTTGTCCAAGATAGATATTTTACACACCATAAAATTAATTTTAATGATCTGGGTTGCTTGTATAAGTAGTAAAAATTCACGTAAGGCTAAAGGTTACTGTTAATGTTGATCTCTCTGATTTTGCTTGGTGGTATAGTTGAAATTTTCTTCCAACTAATCAAGTTCAGAATAGTTTCAGAATAAGATACACTGCAAACTTGTTTAAGGTCTGGAATTGGATATATTATCAAGCTAGAAAATAAAGATTTTCCATTAAATCTGTCCATGCATTCTATTTTGCTGTATAATTCCTGTAGCTAGTTTAGATGGATTCAAAATACAAACTTGATGCTGCCCTCTTCAACGATATAAATTTTAGTTGTTTCATAAAGACTGTGTGGATTAAAACTTGCACTCAAAATGCGGTTTATGATCTGACATTTAAACACAGCAAATAGCATTGGTATAAAATCTGTAATTGCAGCGACATAAGTATATTACACAGTAACTGAGTAAGCAAAATAACACCAAAAAAATTTTCACTACTAAGTACTATCGGCCTATATAAAATCCGAGGACAATTGTTGGGACACTGTTAATCCAGGAATGGTACATGAAATCTGGAGACTGTCCCCAGAAATATGGCATGTGCCGTCACCTCTGCCTAGATACATGAATAACATTTGTTATTTTGTTATGCAAGGTTGGAACAACTCATAGTGGGATAGGCCTACCCTAGATTGGACCCTTTTGACATGGAGGTTATCCCCCAGTAGTAGTAGGATAAAAACAGTAACTTTTGGATACTAGCCTAGTAAGGGTATTGTTCTTTTAGTACTACGGTAACTTTTGACTATCTTGCTGATTTAGATCTGTTTAGTTCTATTCTTCAACAACATGATTTCATGGTTAGCTTGATCAAATTCTGCCAGAAACAGAGAATTTCACTTGCAAAGGTGGAGAATAAACAGCTCCAAGCAAGGAAAAATTTCCCTAACTTTGCACATAAATGGAAGTTTGCAGCATAGGTCTAGGCTACATAATTCCTGTAGGCCAAACTGAGGCAGAGGCGAATTGTAGTAAGTGGGTAAAACTATTCACAAAAATACAAAGTTCAGATGTTTCATGTTTCAATGTGGCAATATTAGGCATAGGCTTTGTAGATTGCGAAAATTTGGACTGAAAGAGTGGTTGCAATTTGACATTGAAACACGTCCGCTATATTAAAAATTAGTATAGGCCAATATGCTACAAGACCTGCTGATTTAGAGAACAAGCGAAGTTACAGAACAACACTTTATGAAATTAGTATTAGCCACGCCTGGTCCAGTTTCGCGAGAAAGCTTAGGCCTACGTACTCATTGTTGTTGTTGTCACTAACCTGTACAGTGTTTTCCTATCTGCCATTTCATCATTTCCAGTGCCTTGGGCGATAAAATAGTCGTTTTTAACGCCGAGGATTTTGCCCCATAGGAATACTCTGTTGAACTTATGGTTATTTTGGAGAATAACAAGTGATGTTTCGAGCGCAGCCTTCTGTTCACCACTCAAAATGATACCGCAAGAGCCAACATAACTTATATTCAAATGCAATCCGTCACTTTCCATTTTTATAGCTCCGCTCTTCCGTTATGTAGACAAAATAATTACTTTCGATAAACAATGGATTTGGGCTGAATATTTATATAATAAGTACAGGATTACGAATAAATACGACTAAGCTAAAGAGCTTCGACTCGAGCAGGATGCTTCGTGAATGTAACTGTGTTGCTAACGACCAGATGTTCTTAGCAACCACATTGAGGGGTAAGAGAACAAATTGGTGTTCTATATCTACGTGACAAAAACACAGTAAAACTTCATCAGTCGTGATCACTTGCTTGGCTATAAAAGTTTATTTGAAGTAATGAAGAAAAAATAATGACAATATTTTTAATAAATTTTCTTTAAATGTGATTACTTCTAGAGTATAAAATCGATTCAGGACGACATATGTGTTTTGAATTGTTCTGTTAGTACCGTTAGTTTAATATTTAGGCTACCCGGCTTCCGGGAGAATGACATCGCATATTGTTATTCACTCGGCAGCCGGATGAATAATAATGATGTTGTTCTTTATTGCCTGGCTGCTGGATGACTACTATAATCACAATCCTTTAATTTACAAGAAATTGGAAGTCGCAAAAGGATGTGAACATTGAGAAACTCATCATTAGTTACGTGCCATTTTATCCACACACATGTCATTAAAATTCTGCAATATGAGAAAGCAGACTTTTATGTAAGGACTTGAATATACGAAATATGATCAAAATAAAGTACCTCAAATATATGTTATTAATTAAATGATAACCTTGTTGAAATTGCATTATTATGTGATGTCGGCCTATATGGAGAAAATATTCCGTAACCAGGAGTCTATGTAAGTATACCGACAAATGATCAGTACAAAAACAAATCGAAGTTAATTGTGCAATTAACGTAACACTTGAATCAAATAAATGGTCGAAAATCGGTTACTCTACTTTAAAATTAAGTGTTAGCAGTCTTTCAACGGGGAGGGTTGATAGAGGGAGATGGGAGTCTTGAGATCCTCCGGGGTAAATACGATCACAATAGATATACTTTGCAAACCTGCATCCTTGTATTTGACAGTTAATGGCTTATGTCCCTTTCCTTCCTGTTTTTCACTATATATAAACAAATGCACAAGGTTAACTTGTTTTACAAATCTCTATTTGCTTATTTCAATTATTTTCCATGCTTGTGTAGGCCAATTCGTTTTTGTCATACTTATTAGCATATAAATTTAAAAACAACTTGAAGTAAGTTCTCTTCAAACTTTTGAATCTTAAAAGTTAATTATATGAGGCATCTGCAGCCGCACCGTGTTCATGCGATCAAACTCAATAATATCGCAACAAAAGAAGACAACACTAAAACAAAGAGCCTAAGAGGAGAGACCCAGTAACAACGATTTGTACGTGGTTTGAACCGAAGGCAAAACAAACAATTGTTCTGTTTGACAAGCCAGAATTATATTTGCTTAATTAGTTAAAGATCTTGGACTTTTGATCATCATGTGAGACTAAACGTAGTTGCAATGAAGCTATATGAAGTTACGTTCCTTCCCAACTATATGTCACTTGATGTGTATTAAAATTTCAAGCTAATTATGCCTACGCAAGACTAAAAAAACATGAAGTATAAGTACATATGAAGTTTTTATAAGTGTGGACCGAGAACTTTGAAGGCCTACCTCTAGTCAAATGTTATACTTTTCTTCATATTTTGATTTTTGACTGATAAAGGAAAATGGAAAATACATGTTCGAAGGACGAATACAGTACCGTATGATATATCCTTGACACAATATCATCTGTGTATTTACTATCGTGATGTCTCTCGACTTGAACTTTACCAACTTCTGCAATGGAACTGCACCGGTTACAAAGGAGTTATTTGAGGGTAAAGACA
>KN884455.1:14411-32356 GCA_000934455.1 Apostichopus parvimensis
GGGAGGGGGGCACCCCCTCCCCCATATCACTCTAATGCCACTTTGGCCCCTCCCAAACAAAGGCCCTGGATCCGCCAGTGTATCTGGCAGCTTTCGTGCCCAGCTTTAAGACAGCGCTGCCTTTGCAAGTAATTCGCTGTTTCAACTCCCGTTACATAATGCGAATAGTTCAGGTAAGTCATTGAATTTTTTTTCTCCATCCGTTAGCGCAACATCCCCACCCCCCACCCCGCCCCTCCCCCAGGCCCCCGCCCAACCCAAACCAACTGCCAGTATCTAATAGCTACAATTGTTTCTCTCAAATTTGAAAGGTGGTTACATCCCTGGATTGAACAGAAAAGAAGGTTCTTTGCATAACAAACATTAACAGACAGTATAACAGAAATATACACAATTAGTTTTGGAAGAATCTGTATCTTTGATTAAATACGAACATTTTACTTCTTAGTATGGTTTAATTGTAAAATGTCGCCCTCTACCCCAACAGAATTTACGCTTCACGAAACACCGACTCAACAGTACAGGGTGCAGGCATTTGTTTGCCAAATATCTGCTACTAAGAAAGTCGTTTCTAAATTACATATTGTTACCGATTACATATTAATTAGTGTTATGGTGGAACTTCTGCACTTCGGTTGTGCATGCTATTTCTTTTACCAGCACCATAAAAGCTCGCGTGCACGGATGCAAAAGGGTATTGCCGCCAAGTTTCCAATACCAGGGGGGTACCTGGGAGCATGGAGCTATTTCGTTAATATCTCCATGCTGCAGGAGCTGCTTGGTAATTCTGCCGCTGTGTATTATGGTCACGCTACTTGCCAATAAACATTTACGCTTCCTAACTGGCACCACAGAGATACCGTAACTGTACGAACAGCACTGTCGCAATCAGGGGACAAGGGAAACAGTATAAAGAATAAAGTATTCTAATTTAATTATATACTTAAAAGAAAAAAGGAAGACTTAACAATGGAGGCATATGGTGCAAAAAAGGAGTAAAAAACAGAAGCCTAAATTATACATTCCTTCACTGTTCATCATAAAAGGAAACAAACATTTTTTTATGAGCCTGTAGTATCAAAAATGATATTTATGTCATAAAAAAGTCAAACGATATGTACTTACAACACACCTCATTGCCTACTATTTTATTAACCTGCAACAGTGTAAATTAAATTTAAATTGTCGACTTCACCCAAACGAACGGTTTTATGGCTCTATTGTGTATTGAATGTGGTAAAAAAAAATTATGGTACCATTTTCCAATATTCAAGTATAGAGACCATATTATGTGAAGGAAAAAATTGTAACTTTTGTACAGAAAATTAAAAAAAAACTGCACCATGACAAAATAAAATTAGTGTAAAACTTCAGAGATGAAGAAAAGAATCAAAAGAGTAAGAATAATTTCAGATTTCATTAAATTAATTTTCGGTATACCGTAACGCACTAAAATTGGTATAAATGAGTACTTATGAACAGTCAATGGCTTAATCTAACTCATGGCTCTATGATTTAGATTTATGGCTTATTTCTGACATTTAGATGACTTGATCAAAGTGACCTAAGCCAGGGATGTGTCTGAAATAACACATCCCTGCCCCTTGACGTTACCACAAAACGCAGGATGTAACCCCCCCCCCCCCCCCCCACCCACACCCAATCAGGCTCATCGCGAACAAAGTTAATAAAGGGGGCGCTGTCATGTATCAGTCCTATCTAGTTCCGCGAAACTTGACAAGCAGTTGCTATATTTGCTTTAATTAATATACAGCGGTAAAAGGCAACGGTAACATGGCGGTACCATGAACTGATCGCCGTATATATCGTTCGTAATTAATGAAAGAAAGACATCGACATTTTACAAGTCAAACAATCTGTTTTTTAACTTATTGCTTTGCTTTCTAAAACATGGTCTTCGTTTCGACGAAATTTAACGAAGGAATTTTTCAGGCAATGATCCCGTCGCTCTGTATATTTTGACTCCCCTTGTTCCCATGGTTTAACGCGACCGTATTTTCTCAATAGATACTTTTTTTTATTTGTCCCTGGTTATATACCTTAAATTTATCCCCTTTAACTGTGATGATAATGTGTTAACTATATACTTTTAGTAGATTAATATTCGTATATCGACTTTGGGAGTTTCTTCTTCCGGCACTATGACGTAAACATGACAGCTATTCACGTCGCAAGGAACGGACAAAAGTGAATGATGTAATATATTGTGTAGAGAGAGAGAGTCACTGTTTTGAATATAATTGACTTCCATGACGACGCATTGCAGTGAAAACAAAAGACGACTGGTTCTATTCTGTTTGACTGCTGTTGTTTTCAATATTTTCTATTCATATTTCAATATAAGGTACGGCTGTAACCATGGAAACATATTCATACCTTTAAGCACCATGCTGGTTTACTAGTTGACTGCGTTATCTTTTGTCTTTAAATTATGGCACGCTTAAATACTCTCACGTTTGGTGATATGCATGGAGTTGAAGTAATTTTTATTATATTTTGGCATTTTGTCTATAGAAAGGGTAAAGGGAACAAAAACAAAACCCAAATAATTAGAAAAAGAGAAAAAATAAGATACAAAAGAAGATAAAATATTGAAGTGATGACGTGATCGACTGATGATAAAACAAACAAAAGAGATCGAATTATATCGAATTAAGTCCCCACGCCCTTTCTCCATTTTTCTAATTGTTATCGTTAAATGGGAAAAGGTCAAAAGTAGTTAGAAAAAAACTTTTTGGGGTTGAACCTTAGATTATTTCGTTTAAAATGTATGGTTCAAATTGGGGAAGTTTTATAGGAGAAAAAAAGGGGGAGAATGTTAGAGTCAAAAGGGGGAGAATGTTAGATATATATTTATATATATATATTTATATATATATATATTTATATATATATATATATATATATATATATATATATATATGTACGTTGGACATGGACAAGGGGGGGGGGGGCGAGATGTACTCCTGACTTTTCGAAGGAGAGACATGGCGTATGATTCTGCCCCACACTCCAAGGCGTGCAGTGACGAATCATTAAGCTGGTCCTCTGTATTTGCCCACAAGGAGTGCCATGGAGATCAAATTCCGTTTCCCATACCGGTACCTCTCAAACCGTGGAATTCTCACCTTTTTCTTCTCGAAAGAAATTAACAGTTTTGACACTCTTTGTGGAAATTCTGTTATAAAGAGTACTCACAATATCGAGGGGGAAAATGCCACAAAAAAAATTCGATATTGTTCAAGATTAAAAGTTTAAATTTCGAAAATTAAAAATTTCGAAATGTCAACATTCAGTGTCGATATTCGCGCGATAAACAGTTCTTAAACGGAACAGTCAAAATTTCGAGAAAAAAAGGGTGAAATTTCGAGAAATAAGTCAAAGGTTATTGTTATGTTGAGAGGAAACAAGCCTAGTGGCAGTTTTGATATAAAATATGCAAAGTTTGATACAAAACGTCTTAAGTTTAGGTTATAGTCAAAATTGTAAAACTCAATAGACGAAAGTTTTATATAAAAAAAAACGTCTACATTTGGAAACTTCGATGTAGAAATAACAATTTTGAGAGTGTTGTCAAAAATTTTAAATGGATATTTCGAAATTGCGAGATAAGTCGGAATGTACAAAAAGAGGGCGAAAAATTAAGAAGGAAATCGAAATTTTAAGTCAAATTGATAAATCGAGATATGAATAAATAATTATAAATATCTGCGTTTTAGTTTAATATGTGTTACCAGTATACGTTAAGTACTGAAATCGATACAAAAATACAACGTGGAAAATAAAGGGGGCAACATTCCTGTTTAAAGGCATTATAGACTCGCCCCAAACCGCGTGCCGCGCTCTGAAAAAAAGTTAACTTTCCGTTGCTTGCAAGTGAAGTTTTCTGCTTGTCGCTACAAAATGCAGACAGTAATGAAACGTGATACATTGTTATTTTTAGCTGGACCTGAGATGTCCGTCGCTGTATCGTTTGTACACTGTGTACGTATGTACTGACTGTACACTAGTGTCTAATTACCGACGGTAGCAAGCTGTGTATGTATTTTCTGGAATCGATGGTGGTGTCTAATACTTCTGTTACACCTCATTCGAGACTAGGTCAGATTACCGGCATGAGACGTTTCTTTGTGCGCGAGTCTTAACAGAGGACTAAGTGTGTGGCTCAACTTACATGAATTATGGTAAAAAAAAAAGTATACACAACAATGATGGTATTCGCAGTGTTGTCATTAATAAGTCATTAATTGATATCAAGTCCCTTTCTTTCAAGTTAAGTTATGTAACAAGTCACTTAATTTTTTTGGCGAGCCACGAGTCACTTATCTCTCGTTTGTGTTATAATACAGAAAACCTGCTATGTCATTTAAAAAGTACAGAATAATTGCAATACGTTTTCCCGCTTATATACAGGTCGAACCGCGTTGGCGTGTGGCGGTTAGCGATATCCCGGCACGCTCTGGTCTTTTTCAAGGTTTTCAAAAAAATTCCAGTCCTTTAGGTAACACCTTTTGTGTTCTACATTTTTTTTTGTAAATTTTGATTGCTATCTTTTTGTTACTTTTCAAACGATTTGGTTCTTTATAACATATTAGCTAATACAGAAGTATAACACTGCAACACAATACTGATATGATATTACAAGAAAATATCATGCAATATCTATGTTATTAGTCATTCATAGGAGAAGTTTGAACTAATGACGGGGAGGGGGTGGCGAGGGACCTTAATTTGATTGACTGGTACACCCATTTTGTTTCCTCAAAGGATTTATCTGCATGATTTAACAATGTCACGGGGTATGCATCCCTAAATTAAAGGACATAAGTGGACGGAACAAACACATACACCTTCACGACGCCCACACTTCCGAAAGTTGGGAAAGCTACACCTCACCCTTTTCCCTTTCCCTATATCTTTACGATATACGACAAACGTATATAAGCCTGTATGGTTATTCATGGAAATTTATTTTTAATCAGTTAATGTATAACAGATGAATGGTTTGGATAAAATTGATAGTTTACAATTCTTTCAAGACAATAACATAATATAATTGTTTAAATATAAATTCATTTCGAATGTTCGCTTAACAATATTTCCGAATACTACGCATAACATCGCATCGCATCGTATTTGCTTGATCATAACGTTATAAGAACTTTCTGAATTAGCAAATCTTTTTTTGTGTGTCAATTTCTTGGTGAAGTGAAGATATTCCAAGTACCTTTTCTGAAATTCCCCACAAAAATCCCCCTCTATATTCCTAACCTATATAAGCTCCGCCCATCCCCCCCCCCCTCCCCCACAGCAACTCAACTTAGCCAATTACTGTAAGGTATATCATCTTGTACATTATATGTTATTAAGTTTCATATGAAAACAAAAAACATAAATATTGATATATTTGTAGCACCGATGCAGGCTTATAAGTTTTGCTTTTGAACATTTGGCCCTGTATTTTATCAAATTTACTGAATCTCTTTTAAGTATACGTTATCGCTAAAATGAGTATTAAAATTTTTACGATTCCTATCGGTTGTAAAGTGCACGTTACCCAGACTTTATATTATGAACAATTTACCCTGTTTAATATCGAAATGACACCCTCCTTATAAGCATAACAATGGTTGTTGTTTTTGCCGCTGTGGTTCTTCTGTTGTTAACAGGGCGTCAACTTCAAGCGCTATTCATGCAGTGATCACATCAATAGGTTATCTGACGCGAAAGTAATAACCAAGAGACACAGAAGTCGATCTTCAAAACAACCTTCAACAAACAGACTTTTTCTAAATGAATTAGAAAACTCAGTTTCTAGCTACTAAATATGTGTATCATTTTGGAGCCTAATATTGCGCGTTATCATGTGTCACGTTGGGAAATTGC
Source organism: Apostichopus parvimensis (assembly GCA_000934455.1). NCBI lineage: Eukaryota > Metazoa > Echinodermata > Holothuroidea > Aspidochirotida > Stichopodidae > Apostichopus > Apostichopus parvimensis. The sequence continues at coordinate 20,319 of KN884455.1, forward strand.
ATGTTTCCCCAGGTACTAATTTTTCTATCGACTTTAAGTCACAAGGTAATGTCAGTGAGCAAAACTAGGTTCGAATCGTCATTTACAAATACCTATGTTAACTTACTTCAATAATATTATTCATATATAGGACCATATTTGCAACTATATATAGAGACCGAAGTAGGCCTACTGCATTGTGTTTCACACTGAAGCCAGTTCTCTCCTTCATGTAGAACTGTAGGCGCCAAATTACGTACCGGTACCGAAACGACCTTATCCTTTTTTTTTAAAGAAAGTCACCCAGGAAAGAACCTGGGCACGAAAAACCAAGTAACCAAACGACTGATCCGCTCTCAACCCCAGTCCCCCCTTGTATCGAGACTGATCATCGCCAGGTGTGTATCACGATTCCCCTACAAGGGGAACATAATGCTACACATGATCTTAGCCAAAAGGACGTTATAACTACATACTTGTAGAGAAATTACCCAGTTGCTGAAATTGAGCTGTGCCATGGCTCTGTTGAGCTAAACAGCACAGTCTGGGAATTATGATCGCTGTGCATAGCAGCCCCTGGCATAAATTACTTTCTGAATTTCGGCAAAAAATACTATTAAAGTAAACAATTTCGTTCTCTCTTATTGTCAAGTGTCGCCATAAGACGTATATAGGAAACTGCCAAAACGACTCTAACCAAAACAAAATGCTTAATTAAAAGAATTGTTCGGAGGGGAGTTTCTTATTTATAGCAAATAACTAGAAAGCGCAAAAACGACACTTCACCGAAGCAATTACTCCAATGAAATTACAGGCCGTTGAGAAAATAAATGGCATTTGATAATAACCTTATCCCCCACCCCTCCACCCCATTTCCTCACACAAACATAATTTGAAAGGTATGAACATGGTTGTGAGGTCACGAATTCACTTTCCGTCCAATATATTCAACCTAGGTGGGCCACATGCCATATACAACATTGTGGGCCTATATATACATATGCCTATATTTTCTAATCATTGAGTATTGAAATAAGGTACTCTAAAGATGGTTTCTGCCATTCCAAATTCCTTCAAATGTGGAGACCTAGTATATCTATAATTAATCCTCAGGTTCATTTTTCTATAATCGGGGTAAATAAATTGAGGTAAAGGTGAGTGAACCTCAGACCAGACTAGCGTCATCTTTCATCAATCCAACTTATGAAATGTCCGTTCATTGCAGATATTGCACGTGAACGTGCACGTGCATATATAAAGTGTAAACATAAGTTACAAACATAATTTTATACATAAGTGTAAACACAGGAGTAAAAATGTACAAACATAATCGTATATAAGTGTAAGCATAAATGTAAACATTAGTGTAAATGTCAATATAAGGGTAAACGTAAGAACTATGTCAATGTTGTCACTGCTGCGGAACTTAAATTATCATTTCTGCACAAAGTGGTCTGGTGTACATAACACTGTTTCAAACCGTACCCGCCGCTCAATATTTACAAATACGCCATTACAATGAACAACAAGTAGGCTATACATTGTACGTGGAACTTTCTGCAAGCAGACAGTTGTATACTGACTTAGTATACATTTTTAAAAAGGTTAACTTAACAAAACCAATTTGAACGAGAAAATAGAATCCATTGTAATACAAACGGGGAATTCCGACTGCCTTTTTTCTCTTTTTTTGTTGTTGTTCTAATACAAGCTATATGTTAATTGCTCCGTTGAATCATGGAGGTTTTACCTCAATGGTTGAAGGAACAGCCCAGCCTGGGGCTCTACATGTATTCCCTAGCTCAACTCCAATTGCTTTTTGTGATCATCCTCAAAGTCAGTCGGCAAAGGGTTATCATGCAGTGTGGGGAAAAAAACAACGTATGTCTTACATGCTACCGATGATTAAACATATACCGATGGATAGACAGACTCACGCTACAAGCAGATATTATGCAAATGAGAAATCCACGTCATAATTTCTGTTAATAAATTGGAGGACTATTTATCAGTAGACATTCTTTTACAAATTTGTTAACATTATTCCATTTTTGGGATGGGGACGGGATGGGATGGAGGTCACCACCATACCTATATAGGCATTGATAGATGTCGATTGCCAAATGCTGTAGTCAGATTTATTTTTGTATTTTGTATTTTTGGCCTTTTTTTTTGTGCCTTTTTTCGTTTCTAAGATGAATGCTGGGGTTAAACCACAAAACCGCTATTTACAAAAGATTCTCTTTCCCATATGAAATATACTATACTTATAGCACTATAAGGTATTTTGTTTTGTTGTTTTGAAGTCAATTAGGCCGATCGAAGATGGTTCTCTATTCTCTGCGATTATTAATCTGCAACAAAAGAAGGTCAGAAACCTGTTTTTTTCCCCTTTAATTTAGTGAAGGCCAAGGTTTATCGATATTCAACAAAAAAAATAGATTTGAAGATATAATAATTTGACTTATGATGTCTAATATGACGTCAGAATCGCCTTTGAAATCGAGAACGTTATATTCAGCAGAAATAGAATGGTGTTATTATATTATTAATCTAACCTCGGAAAAGATTTCTCAGTCCATATTTAATCTCTACAAATCCTTTGGAATTAACAGATTTCGCTGCCATCTCTTTATAGATTTTTTCCTGCACTGACCGGATGGAACAGTTGTTGTGTGTTGAGTATTGAGTGTTATGTGTTATGTGTGTGTATGTGTGTTGTTTTATGTCATTCCTCTTTAATATAGAGAAGAATATATAACAGTGCTATTCCTTGTTGGGTCAACATTGAAACCTCAATTCTTTACACGTTGCATTATAGTATAGCTACAATAGTTGCCTGTTTAGCACAGTACTGTGTTTAATACTGTTATTTAATGTTTCATTTTGCGTAACAAAGTAAAATGCACCGCGCAGGTATATAATCATGGCAAAATAGATCAAACAATGATACTGCATGTTTGCGAACAAGTGAAAAAAACACAATAAGACCCATAAGCTGACATTTAATTTGCGCATATTTGCACATGTGTCTTTATCAACGTTTTCACTAAGCTCTGGTTTTGAATAGGGGTGCAAGGTGCGGGTGGAGGGGGCGGTCAGAAATGTAAACGAAAAAAAAAACAGTAATCTTCCAATTTTGGCATTGTGCTTGTAACAGGTGTAATGTAAAAGGCTTCCGGTGATGTAGGTTCTTTGTATTGGAAATGAATACAACACCCTCATAGCACATAGTTACACAGGTTTACCGCCATCTTGAAATTTGATGTGTCTTCGAAGAGAAAAAAACGCAGCATAGAATGTGAAACACATTTTATCTATGGAATTGGAAGCTGGCAATTCACTTTTCATCAAGTATTTCCTATACATACAAATTTCTTTTAGACCAACGTACACTATGACGTACTCAAATGGTCGCCTTAACAACTGCAAAGTCCTCGTACACTGCATACAAACACTTGAAAAGGTCGCACGTTGTTATCCCTTCTCCCTATACATGTAATGTATAGGGAGATGAGTTATTGTGCGAGTGGGTGCGCGCGTGAATGCGTGTGAGTTTCGCGAACTCCTCCTAGACCGCAAGTCCGATCAAGTTCAGATTTGGTGGGTGGTGCCTGACCATGTATACTCGTGCCTGAGTGATTGATGACGTCATCGGTCAAAGGTCAGAGGTCAACAGTCAAGTAATCTAAAAATTGGTTTTTAGCAGTTTTCTGCTTGTCAACATGTAGGAAAAAGTCATTAAACCACACCATATGTAGAGCATGATGAGACGATTTTTAAAAAAGGACAGGTTTAGGTCGAAGGGCAATGAAGGTCAAAGGTCAAATTGTCCATAATTGTACGCAAAAGTGTGTTGCGAACTCCTGGACCATAAGTCGGATCAAGTTCAAACATGGTGGGTGCGTGCCTGATTGATTGATGACGTCATTGTTCAAATTTCATAGGTATAATCCCTAAAGAATGTTGTTTAGCCATTTTCTGCTCGTCAACATGTAGGAAAAAAACCATTCAACAAAAAACATGAGAATGATGAGACAAGTACTAGAATATTCCTTTTTCTGGATGTTGAGTGGTTAGGTTGAAACTAGGACAATGTAGGACAGAGGTGAAATTGGCCCAAAAGTTGATGCCTTGCATAAAACAACAGTGATGGTAAGGTATAATAACGTTTTCTACTACTAAACTATACGTTCAGAAATTGGATTCCATCCTAATGACAAAGATAGCAACCAGGTGCATTTAGATGTAACCCAAAAATCACTTCAATCATGGAGAAGATGAGATTTGCAACTCCATGGATTGCCCAATTATTTCTCTTTGAACCCTTCGACCATGTCTAACCAAACGTACATAGATAATATCAACATTTTGTATAATATTGAAACCTATTACGATATATGATACCTGTTATGCAGGGGGAGTCTCAAGTATATCTCGTTTATGTATATAGCCATATTGCGTGTGGACGTATGCCGTCTTATTAAAAGCCACAAGAATTTCACGGTTAAGTTTGCATATATGAGTTCATAGATAATTCAACCTCTTTTGTTGTATTGTCTGTTTCGTTTGCAATTATGATTTTTTTCATAATTCTAACTATATTTTTATGGTCTGCTGATCATATTGCATAAAACCCATTATCTTGTACAAACAATTTTGTACAAAATCCAAGCAGACTCCATTCAAACAGGTATTTGATCTTTTCTCTTGTTTCATCACAATACTGGGTGTATCTTTTACTGGTAGGCAGCGGTTACAATGGACTATTATAGAAAAGCAGAAGTTAGATTTTAATCCATTTGTGTGGAATACCATGGCTATTGAATCAAACAGAACAATCATAAAATATATATATATATATATATGATTTAATTTTTTCAAAATATTGTTTGGCTGTTGCTAAGGTGTAGTTTTTGCAACGTCACTCAAAAAAGGGGTCAAAGTGTAGATTTTGGGTATGCTTAACTTAATTAAGCTATTATCTCTTGTATACTTCTATAACACTTGCCTTCAGCGAGGTTTCCACGTTATTGTGCAAAGTGAATATTGGGACAACCTTAAGCCAATATGATTGCATTTTACAGGCAAGAATGTTGTTTCGGCTGAATTTAAATTCCTTATTATTTATGAGTCAGGAATAATAATCTCGATGATTTTTCATCACATATGAAATATGACTTCAAGACATTAGTTAATTTATTATTTTATATGTTTAGGTCAGTAGGATAACAAGCAGGGTCAGGGGTCATGGGGGAAAAAAACGAAATTAAAACATTGACGATAAGAAAAGTAATAAAATACGAGGTAAGAATATATATTTAGTTATAAAGTCAACTGTTTAATTTCATTCGTATGATGGTTCACTTTAGCAGCTTTTCTTAATTGAACAACTTTAATATTAAGAAAAGGTCTAACATAATAATTTAAGTTCCTATAATTATTGGTTGTGATGCATTATATTGTGTGTAATATTATGACCAAATATATTACATTATGCAAACTAATTCATTTAGGAATATGCCTGCATGACTCCTCTCCGAACATTGTCGAAAGAGCTAAAGAGTAGAGTTGATTGGTACCATAGCCCAGCACCCCTCTTTCGCCCCCACACACTTAAAAAAATCTTTCCAAATATGTTCTTTTAAGTTTACATAAACAATTCAGCACCTTTACGAACCATCCACCTTCTTTCACACACATATTGAAATTTTACAAAATGAATACCGATGTAATACTATATATATATATATATATATATATAAATGAATACCGATGTAATACTATATATATATATATATATATATTCACCGCTGTAATACTGCTTAAGTTAAGTATAGGCCTTCTCTATTAATCCATTTCTACACAAGAGAGCGAGAAATAGGAACATTTACTCAAATTTTGTAACAATATGCTGAATTGTTTTTTTTCCGAAATACGACTTCCTTTGATCATGCGCACTTCAATTATCAGAACGGATTATTTTTTTTTTTTCTCATCCTTATCAGAGAACGATTTCAAAATGCTAATTAAGATGCCCCATATTAATCTATAAAAGGTTTAAATAATAGACACACCGTGTCATATTTCCAATTTAAGTTTTCATCTGTTTCAGTTTTTGAAAATAAGAACATTACTAGAATGAGCCAATAGATATTGTACCTTTACACGTAGTAATTGTTTAGCCTCGCATTCAATATATGCGGCTTAACCGTGCTTATCATACATAGCATACATTACACAGAGTTTTCCCTTCCCCCACCACAAATAACCTAATATTCACTTCGATTATAGCCCGCACAATATGCTATCAATGAACAGTATGCAATAATTTAAAAAGCTGCTGTGATTTTGGCAACCATCAACTGCTTTTAATTTGTATTAAATAATTAAGATAGTTGAATTAAGATATTTCATTAAATTAAAAATCGATCAAGATAATTAAATGATTAAGATTGTCATACACAGCTGCAAACAAAAAGAACTTGAGATATATTGTTGTTTTTCTATCAAAAAATCACTTTTCTATAATTATAAAGATCCATTTATATGCCACGTATAGGCCTACCTAATATGAATTCTAGAGGGGCAGTTTCCACTGTAATTAACTATTAACTTGCACTACACTAGCCCGCTTTGTTCTACAAAGTTATTATTTTTATCCTGTTTTTCAACAAAGTTTTGACCTAAAACTTATTAATGCCATCAATATTCTCTGTTTATAAACTCTTTACTTCGAAATGAAAAAAAAGAAGAAAGTAGAAAGAAAAAAAGCTACTACCATACGAATAAGAAATTAAAGTAAAATGATAGTTAATAACTGTAACACACTTTCAAATATACCTATCTATACTACATATATAAGTTATTTACAAGAATTTTTTTTTGTGTTCACGAATCCGATGGAACACATTTCTTAATTTTTTAATTTCTTTGGTATAAAACATCCTTTTCATCCATCGCATATGCATAGCTCATTTAGAACAGCTTACTATAGTAAATTTGTTAACAAATTAATAATACTTTACAAATAATACACATGTATTGTATTGCGTTTCCGTGTAGCCAATCAGATGATCGTATGGTGGTACCACAAATTTGCATGACTGTGTAGCAGTTTTCAAATTGCCCTTGATCTATGAACGTTGGTTTTTAATCTAGTGACGTCATTTTTTTCTTCTTTTTTCTGATGTCATGAAAAGGTTGCGCTCGAGAATATGCACAACCTCTGGGATAATCAGTGATTGAGCGCACAGCTAAACGACTAAGGTTTAATACATTACGTCATCCATTTTAGCATTAGCCAATATTTAAATTAAAATCAACAGGCTCTGAGCAAATTTTCGATTTTTGGAAAAACAAAACAACCCTTCCTTTTGCTCTCCAACCCAACACTGTCCCCAGACTCCCCACCCTACACAAACTGTTACTAACAAACACTAGCTACCCCTACATTACTACACAAACTGTTACTAACTTACAATAGCTGCCCCTACCTTACTACACAAACCGTCTCCAGCAAACACTACAGAAATTGTGTCGAACAAACTACGTACTGGCCCTATATACCCTACAGTCAGAAAGGACTGACACTACCATATACACACACACATTGCAATAATCACTAGCGGTCCCTAACCTTCACCCTATAGTTACGAAAACACAACAACTGCTCAGTTGCATAAACTTTACAAACCATAATTTTTGTTTTGTTTGTGTGTATACAAGTACCAGTGTTATTTCCGCTTGTGTGCATGAGCAGGAACTTGTTTTCCCATGTATCACGTCTAGACTATTGGCTTATACAAATACTCTACACCAGTGTGCAAACATAACTGCTTTTGTGGTATATAATTGGATTCTCTGGTGATATATTGCCATGTTGATTGACAGAATGTATCGACTTTCGGTTTATTCGATTTTCAATGATAGTTATTTTTTCCATTTGTATTTTATAATTTTTTATTGTATATTAGGTTGTTTTTTTTTGTCAATAAGGTGGCACCTGTACTAGGTTTTAGCGTAGGTAATAGACTCTGGTATACTGTATATTTGTCGCAATTTTCGATTTTGATAGCTAGGGTGAAATGAGCATGGGAGAACTCTTGTAACCTCTTATCGCCCCCCACCCCCCCCCACTCCCGGCTTCACCCATCCCACCCTCTCTCTCTAAAAATGATGTTTGTCAGTATATGTGCATGTGTATCCGATCTGACTATAGAGATGTTATAACCGTTTGCTATGGAAGTTTCTAAGTCCTAGTAACTTCCACTTTAAATAATCCATTAAAATTCCACGGTGTTTAATCCTCGGCTTTAACAGTTGCTGTTTTATTGGTTTTTCCGTCTCATTAAGTTCCTAAGAGAAAAACAGATCATAAAGCAGTGAAAAGATGGTATAAATTACATTATTTTATTGTAATCAGCTAAGGCTATTGTGGCAAGCTTTGTGACAAATTAACAAATTAATCAAACAAGGCAAAGAGTACAGCATAATGTTATGATTCGGTAACGCTATATCTATATACAACTTAACTAAGAAAATGTCACCATATACAAACACATAATGGGTATATTGACCGAGTCGACACCAATTATGCAATCATTTAATTTAACTTATAAGGAAAGTTGTATGTTAAGAAAACGAAACGTTAACATCATTTACATACAATAATTGTACATTGTGAGTATAGAAACTTGGCTTGTCCAGTCGATGGGGCGGGGGGCGGGTGGGGTGGGGACTATTACTGCGGAGGGAAGGGCAAGGTGAATGAACTCAGTTCTAACGGTATACGGTAATCCTCAAGATAACAATTTTTAGGCATTTGGCATTAGTTTGCCAAATACATTCAAATCAGAAAGGGTATAATTATTATTTTTCAAAATAATTATATTTCGTTCGAGATAGCTAAAAAAAAAAAAAAAAAAAAAACCCATTATCCCCTATAAACTTATTTTGTGTCTCTGAAGATTGCGAACTTGTTTCTAAATCTTGTAAGGTTAACAATATTATGAGTATCTGCATGGAATAATTTTACCAAAGACGAAAACCTGGACTATTTTTTTTGTTTTATAGTAATGATTGAAAATCTTACCATTTCATCCATTGACCGATCCGTCTGCAGTATACGGCCGAGAGAATTCTGACATTCCTGAGCTGCTCTGTGGATGTACATAACCTTGGTTTCGTTGCGAATGAAGTGGATTCTGTAACCAAACAAAGATAATATCATTCAAAAGTAATAAATGTATATACCATACATATAGGGTACCACGGTTTTCTTAGGATTCTCGAGGAATAAAACTTGATACAAAACAAAGTGCGATAATCGCCTTGCAGTGTCATGTTGCATGATATACCGGTTATTGACAAATGACTACTATACGTTAGAACATATTACAGAGTTTTGAAAACAAAAGTTCGATAAGGACTATTTCACGGTCCCTGCCACGCGGTCACCGTCACACGATAACCGCGACACCGGTCACATTTGGTAATGACCGTCAAAGGTATCACCATCTCCATTCTACTAAATATTCTTCTTCTTATTATTATTATTATTATTTAATATCATTATCAACTTTCTTGCCATTCTACGAGATGACACAAACGTGATTCCACAATTTTGAGAACACCTTTCAGTGTGTATTATTTCAACGTCGACAAGCCTTGGGGTGTACCATCAAAATACTAGAGTAAGGTGCAACCTTAAAACCACTCGCAGTTATAAAAACAAAAATGGCTGACCGACCAACTTAATCTTCAGACACTATACGTTCGGTATTAAAGCAGAAAGTTGTAACCGACAAAAAATCACCCACCCGTGATGTTCTATGTAAGACGTTCCGTAAGAGCTTTAGTCTTTGAGTTTCTTCTGCCTCTTCTCCGCTTTCAACATCAGAGTCTCTTGAACTATCTAAGTACCAATGTTCTCTGGTTTCTTCCACCGGTTCCTCCATCACCACGTCTTCTTCCACGATCCGCCTCTCCTCCGGTATCCATCTTTCCTCATATCCATCTATTATATATCGTCTCATTAACCTAGGTCGAGCCACTGGTCTATAGGTCAATGGAGCAGGTTTAGGTGGCGGTGTTCTACATGCAGGCAAGCATGCGCAGAGACAGCAACACGCGGCCAAAAGACCTATTAATAACGCGGCTGCTACAATAGCTCCGATCATAAGTCCCTGCATTACGGCTTGTGGCTCTCCTGAAGAAAATAAATATAACAGATATATAGATATAGATAAATATATATATAGATATATATGTAAATATATATATATAGATATAGATAAATATATATATATGTCAACACCTAAAGAAACGCAAATGTGAATGGTGTAACATACACGTAAGGAATCTCTGGTACAGTGTGTGTACCAGTTACACGAAATAAAACGTCACATTTTAATAACAAAACACGGACAATGTTTAGGCCAGACTCCATTAGCCCCGGGCTAGGTAATATTGTGGGGATGAGGGGACTTGTTTTGTTTTAAGTTCTACTTGAGAAAATATGAATGAGATATAATTACCCAGTTGAAGATTCCTTGGTTCCTCGCAAAATTCCCCTTCAAAAGAGTCTGTACAACTAAACGAGTGAGAATAAAGTAATAACATATTACTAAGTATATCAGTTGACGAGACATAAAATTTGAGCAACACTAGTTTTCTTGCTGTCATCAGCAGGTACCTCAAGTATAAGTGGAGGGTGTAAAAGGAACTAAGTAATACGGTCATCTCTTGGGCCACTTGCGTGCACCTCCTTGTTCCTCGAGTAAACAAAATATATACATATCACTATCAAGCAGAACATATCAGGACGTTGCATAGCCCGTGACCTGTTACAGGGTTTATTTCGACACCCCCCCCCCCCTTTATTCCTATGTCTAACATATGCCCCTCTGCGGACTGAGGAATATCTCGCACGTCAATTTGTAATGATCAACTAGTTTTCTTCAGATATAGGTGGCAAAGAACCATATGTAAGACCATTTGATCATTGTCATTTGTCTGTTCGCTTGTTTACATTCCCTGATCTGCTTTCCTTTTTTAACCATATTTAGGCTTACCTACAGGACATCTGGATAATTTCTGAGTCGTCTGCAACCATACAGGTGCCACCGTTATCACACGGATGTGCTTCACAAATTTGGTCGTCGGGATCTGAAAGTTGGTAAAAAAAAAGAAAAGGGAATTGAAAATATGAGAGTTAAAAAATGACAAGAAATCAAATCATAATCAGCCAATTTAAATTTACAAAACTGTCTCAATCATTCAGTCAGTTAATCAGTGAGTCAGTGAGTGAGTGAGTTAGTCAGTCACTCAGTCAGTTATATTTTTTTTAAAGTACTCTAAATTGTTGGAGGTTAGTTTGTCTTACGTGTTCACCGTTGAATGTGTTACAGCATAGAGATGCATGTGTGTAACACATGCATAGAGATCTGTATTCTGATATAGCATTGTAAATAGTTTTCAATTTCATTTCAAACAGCTTAGTTATGTAAAACAGAAGAGAGTTTATGCTATACCGCATTCTATAGGATATAAAGGCTAGCTGTTTTGTAAAATCACAATGGAATTAACAGAGTGACGTTCATGAAGTTACTATAGAAATACATGTATCAAAATATAAACGGCTTTCCAGTTGTGTACATACAGCAATGTTAGTATTTTTCCTAATGTGGTGATGATTATCAACAACGCTAAGGAATTGTGTGAGTAGCGTTTAACGTTGCTATGTATAAGACTGTCCCCAACGTTATGATAGTCGTGTGTAGCATTATCACAGTCTAGTCGTGTGTAACACTGCTGTGTGTATCACCAATTGGTGGAGTGTAACAATATCGTTGGATTAGAAGGTTTTACCTCGTTTACAACTGCCTGGATTTGCTGGATCCGGTGAGTAAAACTCCTTACAATCACATCGAAAAGTATCTCTTTCGCCCGTGTTAGGATCACTTGGAACTTCAACGCATACCTTATGGTCAAATATCCTACATGGATCGCCGGTGGGTGGACTACATGGTGGAACATCTGTTACAAATAGAAAGAAT
>KN884455.1:66947-82429 GCA_000934455.1 Apostichopus parvimensis
GGGGGGGATACAATTCTACCCATTTAACTTTTCAGAATAGCATACCTTAACTTACGTATTTGTGTTTAGGTATTTCTTTTATGAACTTTTTTAAGTGACCTTTATTTGTGGGGGAAAATTCTTGCGCCCTGCTAATCCCATTTGATATGATGCAACATGTAAGTCTAATTCGGTGCACACATTGGTGTACTTTTGTGTGACATTAACTTGCTTGCTGTTTTATTTTTCAGCCTTCTGAACAAGAAGTAGTGTATATGACTTCCAAATATGGGCAGCAGTATGAATGCCAACTCCCAAACATTGCAGAACTGGAATTAGAGATGGAGGAGGAGAAAGCTGCCAGTGAAATTGGAGTCTCGGAGCTATTAAAACCAATGGAGACTGCTCCATGTATTAGAAAGGTAACATTCACAGCGAAACAAGGACTTATGGATTCTACTAGTAGTACTGTAAACAACATACATGTCATGTGCTTACAGCCTAAGTGCAATTGCTCATCTGCCTTTTCCCAAGTTTCTTCTCTTTAATGATGAGGGTGAGGGGAGAGAAAACAAAACTTTAAAAAAATGGAAGCCTCTATTAGGGTTGCTAAGAAAATTGGATTCCTATGTTAGTGTTGTTTTGTTTTTTTGATGGAGGAGAGGGGGTGGGAAGGTGGGGGGTTCCTCTAATCTTGCCAATCAAACTTGGCCTCAAACTTTGACCTACAGTAGTACTGTAGGTCACAGTTTACAGTTCTACAGTGTATATGTTACAGAACTTTTCCATAACTTTGTTTTCCCCCTCAAAGATGTTTAACTGGTACAATGGTACTGCTACAGTGTAGGTGCACTTAACAAATGTGTATGGCAGCAAATGATGCACCATGCATATCTTGTATTCATCACTCTTTTTGTAATATGATGCAACATGTCTGTAAAATTGGCCCTTTTTACGCACATTTTGTTTAACAACAGATGGACACATAGGGTTCGTCGTAAGTTTGAAAATGTTTTTAATCCCTAAAGGTGTGTAGAAGGGTTCTGTCTGTATACTAATCTCTCTGTTTACTCTTGTGCATACAGACAAAAGACTGGTGGTCTTATCAATTCTGTTATGGGAAAAACATTGAACAATTCCACCTGGAGAATGATAAGATCATTGGAGATGTGGTTGTGTTGGGCATTTACGACTCGGAGACGGATTGGAGTGACAACGCAACAACTGTGAGTTTACTTGTCAATATGGACCTTAAAGGCTCATTGAAGGAAGAAACTTTGAGGTTGTTCGTATAATTTCCTCAAGTTTCAACATCAGTGACCTTCATTTGGTTTCAGTATTGATTCCAGCATACTATTATTAATATTATTGCTGAAAGTTTCCAATAGCAGCCTTTTTGTTTCCTAAAGTGTCCACCTTCCACCACCAAATTATTTACAGATTATCGATACTGTACTGTAGTCATCGATCAGATTATCAAATGTCTCATTGAAGGAAGAAACTTTGAGGTTGTTTGTAAAATTGCCTCAAAGCTCAAGTTTCAACATCAGTGACCTTCATTTTGTTTCAAGCAAATTTATTTTGGGGCAATACTGATGACCTTTAAACTAACAACTAACATTGTTAAAGAAATGAGCTGATGATTTAAACGTACTGAATCATGGAACCTTTTAAATATCACTTTAAGTTTTGATGTTTGGGTTTCTTTGCATGTGACAGGCACTATATAATTGTGTTGTTATGATGCCTTTTCATTAATTACACATGAACTAATCATTGATAATGCTTTACTGTACCTTATTCGAATTGGACTCGACTTCTTAAAGCCATATACAAAGTAATCCATTCGCCTCTATTAATAAGTGGAGTGTCTCTTTCCAGACCTGCAGCAAAATGATAGGATTATTTCTAATACTTTATCATTTCTCATTTTGTATGACTGAAGGATTCCAGGAAGAACAGACTTAACCGTTACCACAGTCACAACTATGTCAATGGTTCAACTTGTGATTTAAATGGAAAACCGAGACAGGCAGAAGTCAGGGTAAACTTTCATACTTTGATTCCACAAGATTTTCATTGTAGATGGATATACTGTATAATATTCACATTTAACCCTCAGTGTAGTCTTCAGTATAGGTGAAGTACATATTTGGGCTTCACGACATTCTAACTACAGTTGATAAGAGGCATCAGCTTTGCCTCATAACTGCTTTGGAAACTATATTTGTACAGTAATAGAAGTAGTATCTATGGAAGAAGTAAAAATACTTCATTGGTAGCATTCAGGTTCATGCTGATAAACTAAGTGTGACTTTCCTATACTTCATATAGCAAGATGAATTGTTTACATTTCTTGTTTTTGTCACTTGCAATATGTCTTGGCATATTAGAATAAGATTTTTCAAGACAGGTTTACAGTATAAGAAGAAAATGTCAAAGAAAACTGTTTACTTTGACTGTATTGAAAGTATTCAGTGTCACATTTCACATATGTATGTTTGTTAGAGAGAGAGAGGCAGTAGAGGTTAACTTGGCATGATGGGTAGTGCCTTGAGTGTAAAACCAAAAGAATGTCACTGCATAATGAAAGGTCTTCTTAATTCTGTCCTACTGTAAGTCCCCCTAGGCCAAGACTACTACTGCAAGCCACCCTAGGCCATTGCCTTAAAGCCACAATAGACTACTAAGTGCCTGCAAGCCTCCTTTACCCTACTGCCCTAAGCTACTGTTGGCTGCTGCCCTAAGCCACCCTAGGCTACTGTCTCGCAGAGCCTCTTATTAAAGAAACTATCCGTGTTATGTTTATTTTTCCAGTTTCACTGTGCTGAAGGGGAGGGAGATTCCATCTCCAGAATTGACGAACCAACAACTTGCTCTTACATCCTCACTATACATACCACCAGAATATGCCACCATCCTTACCTCAAACCACCTCCAAAAGTCAAACCAAAGAGTGTCCTCTGTTCCCCAGCTCTGACCCAAGACCAGTTTGATATATACTTGTACCATGAAGAAAAAACAAGTAAGGACATCAGCGCCAACACCTTCATAACACATCCATGAAAGTTTTGATAAGTTTGTTATCTATTGAACATCCACTTTGATGACATTTATATGTATATACACCCCTCAATCTTTTGCTTGATTTCTCACAATCTGTACATTTCTGTTTTCCCTTACAAAGTTTCTTTGTTTATTAAAGCTTGAGTTAAGTTTGTTTCCCAAATATCCAATAATGTGGTTTTCTGCATGTTACCGTAAGATCTAATTGTGACAGACCAAATTTCTGTGTTGTCGATCATGTCTCCTCAGGGGTTATATTTTTTTCTTAAGAAAAAGGATTAGAAATACAACAGTTTCTGAAATTTTGGGTGACCCTCCATAGTAGGTTTACCATATGTTATCTGCAGATAAGAGGTGTTGCTGCCTGGGAAAAGTGGCTTAAGTGGGAAAAATATAGTTTGGAGGAAATACATGTTAATTACCAGATTTGAAGTAAAAAATCTCCACCTCAGTGTCCAGCTGACAAAGGACTGTTACGATTAACAATTTGCTTTTTGTGCTCAAATTGGATTGCAGTCAGATGACCACTGTATATTTATTACATATTTGTTAGAACTACCTAAAGATCCTGGGGATGTTATCAAATTTTGTAAATCTGCCGCCCAGATGCTCTTGTAAGATAGCAAATTGAGCGCTTGTCCATGGAAATGGAAATGTGGTAAAACCCAATTTCAAAGTTTGCAATATAGTAGAATGCTGCAGTATCTGACCTGAAATCGTTATTTTGATTTTTCATGTAAGGTTAGTCTCAAACGTATGTTGCAGGTTAGAGGTCATTCATTACAGAATTGACCTCCATTAGTACGCTAGGTTTATTTGGTAAATGAAATGGTATTATACAACATAACTGTGGTTTGCATTTAAGGCTATTCTACATTTTCCTTTCAAGAAATGGAAAAGAAGAGAAAAGAAGAGGAAAATGAGAAACTTGCTCAGAGTATGAAAGCAGCATGTGAGTACTTTACTATGCATTACCTGCTCCTCGCTCAGGGTATGAAATCAGCATGTGAGTACTTTACAATGCATTACCTGCTCCTCGCTCAGAGTTTGAAATCAGCATGTGAGTACTTTACAATGCATTACCTGCTCCTCGCTCAGAGTTTGAAATCAGCATGTGAGTACTTTACAATGCATTACCTGCTCCTCGCTCAGAGTTTGAAATCAGCATACATGTGAGTACTTTACTATGCATTACCTGCTCCTCGCTCAGTGTATGAAATCAGCATGTGAGTACTTTACAATGCATTACCTGCTCCTCGCTCAGAGTTTGAAATCAGCATGTGAGTACTTTACTATGCATTACCTGCTCCTCGCTCAGTGTATGCAAGCAGCATGTGAGTACTTTACAATGAATTACCTGCTCCTCTCTCAGAGTATACAAGCAGCATGTGAGTACTTTACAATGCATTACCTGCTCCTCGCTCAGTGTATGAAAGCAGATTGTGAGTACTTTACAATGCATTACCTGCTCCTTGCTCAGAGTATGAAAGCAGGTGTGAGTACTTTACAATGCATTACCAGCTCCCCTTTGCTCAGGTTATGGAAGCAGCATGTGAGTACTTTACAATGCATTACTTCTGCTTGTGTATGCAGCTAAAAAAAGTTATTATTTTCTTCTTTGTTACCTCTAATTATTTTGTAATTAAAATTTCTAAATGATGAACTTTTATTAATAATAGCATTTATATTTGGTTGAGTGTAGAGGAAAATATAGCATCAGGTGTGTGTGTATTATGTATCCCTATATGTGATATGTAATATGTCAGCTAAAAGATTGCTAGCAATATTACCACACCCAAATGTTCCCAGCATCTCTTATCATCGCCCATCTTTTTCCCCACCACCCTCCTTGCCCCCCTTCAAAATGATGAAAAAAAAGGTTAGTTTCTTCTGATCAAAGAAACTAAAATGTTTACTTATCAGCATCCAAGAAAGAAAAAAGGACTTACAGCTTCATTTTAATTTCTAACATTTCACATAGATATTAAATCCTCATTCGAGTTGGCTTTTGTCGTAATATGGTACTTCTAATCACAGCCTCTACAGGAAGATAAGATACCAAAAAAAAAAAAAAAATTCTATAGTGTTAGTCCACCAAACTTACACCTAGTGCAATGAAGTTATTCAAAATCTATAAATTGCAATTTATGAAAAATGTAAAGCAAGTACATATTAAATTTTGTGGGACTCAAAACTTACCTGTACTATGTATGAAATGGTTAATAAATATGAGCAGTCAAATGATTATAAGGATGGAGATCACTTGGTTAGATTTAAAGTGTTTCTGAGTTTGTGTAAATATTAGAAGGCTGCGTATTACTGCATTAAAAGGGTGATGGAAATTAACCATCCAACACATAACACAGTTTTAAAGGAAAAATTGAATTGTCAATTGCTCAAAAATCTCACTTTTTTGTCGTTTTTATATTATGAAGGGTTTAAACAGTTGCTAAGCAAGAAAAGCGAGAATGAAGAGGAAGAAGAGGTTGACGAAACGAAAGCTGGCAGTGTCGGTGAGGAGGGAAATGCTTACTCGCAAGAGTTACGAGATGTACTTGGTAAGCTGTTATTTTGTGAGCATTATTTTTCAAATATTGTTGAAATTCGCCAAGAGTATATTAAAGCCTCATTAGGCATTCCATTATGAAGATGAAGAAGACACTGATCCCTAACCCTACTCTCTTTGTTTGGTACATTACAGTCTATTTGTATCGACCAAATATTGGCTAATTTGTAGAGACCCGATTAAAATACCAGAGTCGTCCCCCTGTTTATCGACACACTGTCAGTTCAAAATTTTCCTTGGGCGCATGCGAAAGAAAACGCATTGGTCATAATAGGTAGTATTCTAGGCTGGACAGTGAACACTTATGACTGTATGACTCCAGACTGTATGACCAAGAACTAATGGCTCCAGGGTACTTGTCATTCAATGTGTCCTTCGAACAACCCTGCACTGCTACAGATCTGGATGACAAAGACGATGATATTGTCTGAATTTCTCATACCCTCGAACCCTGTAATTTGGCAAAAGGTTCTAAAGCGCACATCGTCGTCATTAATAGGTTCAGTACGCATGCCCAGGTATTTTAATAGGATTTGGATAAACAAAGAAAATGGTTATTTTCTGAATTTCTCATTCCCTTAAACTTTGTCAGTGTTCCAAGTTTATAATTAGTACATTGTCCTTGATAACGAATATATTTGCCACAGAATAGTATTAAAATAGATTATTAAGACCCTAGAGATTTAAAGCATAGTGAGGCTTTGAAAACCTAAAATGTGTTGTCATGCATCATTGGACGTCAACAAAATGTTTAAAATATCAGGCCATAAAATACCAAAACCAAATTAGATTCGATCTTTTGTGGATTCTTAACTTCTTTGTGTGTTTGGGCAAAAGAAAATTGTTTCATAGAAAAGTGTATTAAGGAATGTTGATCTGTGAGAGAAAACATGTTTTCGTGTGAACCCTGCATTCTGTTCTTGCATACAGTTTTCATAAAACTGCAAATTTTAAAGTTGATGTACTTTTGTGGAAAAGGGAACTTGGAGTCATCTAATGTGATGGCATAGACGCATCTTTACCTTAGAATGTTTTATAAAATAAATTTGATTGAAATTTTACAACCACATTCTATCTTTTAAATATGTGATTTATGCGAATATGAAACACACCGCATTGATTGGTGGTTTGTAAAATCATGACAATGAAGTGAGAAGTAAATGCAAAAGTAACCTCTCTTTACATTTGTGCATCTATGACATTGCACAAGTTTGCTTCAAGTTCACTGTTGGTACCAAATGTGAAAAATCTTAACTATCAATATATCAAATTGTCATTCAGGAATTGAATGCAGAGTTGTATGCGTGTATGTATGTATGTTTGTATGAATTTTAGATCCTCCTGCAAGCAGGAACTCGCGAAGAAGCCATCATTGGCTTATCAAAGCCGCAAGCTGACCGAAGTCAGTCTCTTACATTCATATTTAACGTCCATGATTATGAATTGACAATTGTCAACAACTCTGTAACTGGACCACATACATTAATCTTGGAGTGACTCGAACTCAAGACCCTATGATTGAAAGGCACCGGCATTAACCACTGAGCTAACACTCCTTAATGGCTTATATATGGCTTAAATATATATAAATATATAAATAAAAAAAATAAGCTATAAGGCTTAAATAAAGCCTGTCAAAACATAAATTTACTAGTGAATTATTTCTTTTAACCTCCATTGTTATCGTTTGGTCTGACAGACAAGTACTCGGATAGTCTTTCAGTGGCCAGGATCGATGATGCAATAGCCATGGGCATCGACCCCAAGACACTTGCTAAGGTCCTGGTAGATATTATGGATTCCGTCCAAGACTCCCTTGAAGCCATTGATGAAGAAGTCATAGGTTAGTATAATTTTCAAGTTTATTAATATCTTAAAGGCAGGAAGAATGATTTCACACCATCGTAAGAATCATGCAAATGAGCATACACAATACCTACACTATAAACATATTAGAAAAGATTTCTTAATTTCAAAAGCAGATATAAGCAAAATAAATTAAAGATAAAATGCTCAGTTCAGATATTTATTTGTTTCGTAACAACAATAGTACAAAAACTGCTAGGTATCTAAAGTATGTGTGTAGCAAATTTGCATTGCATATTTTATATGCTTCCTCAATCAATTTCCCCTCTACTTGAAAGTTCTATTATTTCACCACATGTAATATCAAATGTCAGATTCTTAAGATATTATCAGCAGTATAGGTCATTGATAGACCACCATTAAAGTCTGTTCCTTCTGGTTGTCTGCCTTTTCTCCTCAGCTCTCGAGAGCGAACTTGATGCAAATAAACCGAAACAACCAGCATCTGACAGAGAGGAAGACGAGGATGAGGTTGACGATCAAATTGAGGAGGAGGAGGAGGAAGAGGATGAATTCAGTGAGAAAGATTACAAGTCTCTCTTAACAGACTTTCGGGACGGCATCGACAATATGGGCGCGACCGACGACGAAGCCGCGAGATTGATGGCTTTGGCAGATGAGCTGGAAAATTCGTTTGAAAATGTTGAAGCAGTAGACAAGTTACTGAATGCTGTAAGTTGAAACTATTTCATTTTTTTGTGTTTATTTGGTGTTTACATTTTTGTATCAAGCCACTTGTAAATTACTTTAATATTTCCTGGCAATGTGACTCCTCACCATGAGGACACCTTTTTCATCGAATTTCTCAGTAGGATTTGGTGTTTCATGTGCCAGATGTTTGTCCAAGAAAGTATTAAAACTCACCTTGTTCATTTGAGCTAGTAGTATCCAAGGGATTCTTCCAGAAATCAAAACAAATAAGGATTTGGTGGGGTGGGGAGGGGAAGGGACAGAAGCTGTTACTACCATGAGGCATAATTTTGGTCACACTTATACATATCAGCATTTGGTCACACCTATACATATCAGCAGAGACCATCATGGGAAATGATACATTCATTAGTCTACTGTCTGCTGTTACAATTATTGTAGTGGAAGGGAAAACAACAGTCTTGTCATAAAATGTTGAAAAGTTAAGGCTGTTGAAAACGTGAAATTCATAACAGAAATCAGCTTCCCCTGCCTCTTACTGTAACTCACTGAAAATTGATAGCATGTTTTCATCTCACTTCATCCTTTGCCATTTTTACAATTTTTACTCATTTTCAAGAATACTGGTGAAGATGAACTTGATAAAAACAAGAACGATTTTAGAATGCAGGAGGAGGAGGAGGAGGAGGAGGAGGAGGGAGGAAGGGCTGATAAAACTGGAGATGAGAAAAGAATCCTGGAGGATGGAGGAAAAGGAGATGACGAAGAAAAAGATGAAGAAGAGGAAGGAGATAGTAAGGAAGATGCAGAGAAAGTGCTGATATCCAAAGTAAATGATTTAATAAAAAAGCTTCAAAGTGACACAGCCAGCAAAGGAAAGGGTAAATGCATTTAAACTGTCTTTACTTTCTCCATCTTTTAAAGCTCACTTCAATATACATGAAATTAAGTTTATATTTGATGCTGGTAAAACCTGCTGTTGACATCATTTTAATGCAGGATAGAATCTAATATCAACGCAAGTAGTTGTACATACATACCTGTACATACATACATACATACATACAAACATACATACATACACACATACACACATACATACATACATACATACATACATACATACACACATACATACATACACGCATACATACATGCAGATGTGATGGAAAGCGATACAGTTGCTTTAAATACAACAGGTCAAGTAGTTAAACAAAAATGGACAGTTAATTAAGGCTGCCATATAGTTCTCAGTCTGACAATGAGAGGTGAATGCAACTGATAAAGATTTAACGTTTTTTTTCTTGTAGTGACCGGCTTTACAAGTTGCGTTTTCACGACTGTCATGCAGTGTGCAGCTGTTCATGACAACAGTTGCCCATTGCCAAGACATGTAACATCATAAAAAATATCTTCGCATGATGAGACCTAAACAAGCATCGGTGGTTACTGGCTAGTAGAAAACAGTGGCTCTGTGTGGGATCCTTGGCCATGCAGTGTGTGGGAGTTAGTTTTTAGGACAATTGGTCTTGAAAACTATCACACACTAGTTAAAAAATAGTTTATGAAAGGCAATCGGTTACTTTACTTCAGTTATAATTCCAGTTGTTAGTTTCGTTTCATTTCCCTTTTTCTTTAATCTTTTAATCCCTCAGCTGTAGGTCAAAGTGGAGACAGCAAAACTGGTG
Source organism: Apostichopus parvimensis (assembly GCA_000934455.1). NCBI lineage: Eukaryota > Metazoa > Echinodermata > Holothuroidea > Aspidochirotida > Stichopodidae > Apostichopus > Apostichopus parvimensis. The sequence goes on from KN884455.1 coordinate 76,764, forward strand.
AGGATGCTGCCGATGGTGACGTCGAGGAAAGGGTACGGGTACGAGTCACCAGAATCAGCATGAATCAAGAAACGGGTGCGAATACCCAGGAGAAGGAAGTCAACTTGTATGATCCAGAACATAAGAGTTTAGAAGAGGCAATACAGGATCATTTAGAACAGTCTGGTATACAAGTCGAAGGTAGGTTTAAAAGGAAGCCATCAGATAAATGTCGAAAAATGAACAATTTATGCCCGCATTCCAAGCAGCTTTTTTAGTTTTGGTCGCGGAGTGCAAAACATTTTACTTAAACATTTGTGTGTTACTCAAATGGCTCGAAAATAGCCCCTTCTCTCCGGTACTGTTGCCCTGGAGGGATAGAGAAGCAGTGCCGGGATAAGACAACATCAGGATTTATCTGGCGCTAATAACAGTGTTAGATTGATTCGATGGATTTCCATGCATATTATAGTGAAAATTTGATGAAAGGTTAGAAATTGCCTCAGAACAGTTTGAGATTGCTCCAGAGATGCCCAAAATGTCAGGTTCTCCGGAACGTTTGTTTTTCTCACCAAAAACAAACTACAAACTCTGACAATAAACTTATCCTTGATGTAATTATGATTTGTGGAACACATTAAAGTGTAGTTACTGCTCCCATTGGGAAGCATTTAACCTCACACAAAGGTCCGTACGACTGTTTTGATTAATGCATGAGCTCATTGTGTTGGTCATCACGTAAAGACATCTCACTCGACTCCATGTTCTGGTAAACCATCCCTCTCAAGAAGTTTAACTGGGCTGGTGCAGCCAGTGCAAACTCCCTAAGGACTGAAAAAAAATATGGCCACCAACTGGCTGAAATCATCTTTTCAAATTGGAAGATTTTAATTCATATATGTTCTTAAATACTGTTCAGTAAAGTACCCAAGCTCTCTCGATACCAACCAAAGTGGGAATTCAAACAAAAAGCCCCATGGGAAATCCCCAAATGGTTTGTACAAATTGCCTTTGTATTGAGCAAGATCTGTTACAAAAGCAATTTCAAAACATTGCGATACTGAACCTCTTAACACGCACTTTGCTGTAATGTATTAACATTCGAGCAATGCGCACCACTAGCCGATCATCGAAACAACAAATGTGTAAAGAATGAAAACTTTTCAAAGCAATCATCAGTGCATAGGCCTGAATTTACGACAGCCTCATAGCAAATATTACTACTGTAGTAAACTAATACTCTTATGGGCATCAAGTAGCAGACGTACAGGGATAATTAATCTTACATTGCATCGCAAAATGTTATGCAAAGTGGACATATTTCTACACAAGTGCCAAGATTCTTGATGGGCAGTGAATATCAGCCGTACGTACCAGTTGTTTGAGTAATAATTGTTTTAGGCTTATCATACAATCGTTTTCCAGGGATATGACACAAAATCCCCCCTTCTTTGTTTTTCTTTTTTTTATTATAAGCGAGATCATTATCTATCTCAATAAACCTCCTGCTATAGAATTTATAACACTCTTAAATAGAAAAGCTTTTCAATACTACTATAAGAAGAACAAGAATTCAAAAGTCGGAGCCCTTTGTGGAGAAGTATTTGAACAGTTTGATGATGTTTTTTGTTATTTTATTGCATTTACCTGATAAGGTAGCCTTATCTTTTTTAACTGTTTTGTTCCAATTTTGAGAATATAAGATTTTGACTAGAATGGGATTCAAACCAGGGCTGCCTGGATTTATTTTGCTTTTTAGCTTTCTCCCTTCTTCTCAAGAGGGAGGGGGGAGGGTTGCTGTTATTTCTTGCAACAACTATTTGTTTTCATCAATGTTGAAGTTTGATTTATTTTTATTCATTCTCTTAACTTACTAATTTGTTCACTGATGTTTATGTTGTTGACCACAAGGCTCTTGAATCTTGGAATAATAAAATAATAAAATTGAAACTGAAAAATGGTTACAGAAGATGGAAGGAGCATTTGAAACAGAGGGAGATGAGAAGGGGAAAGAGATTGAGCAGAGGAGGGGGGGGAGGGCAGAGGGGACTCAAGATGAAGGAGGGGGCTGAAGATGAGAGAAGTGGGAGAGGCATAGCAAACAGAGCTAACTCAAAGGAAGTGAATGGGAAAGTAATCATGATATTTCCAGGTTAACCCTTAGGGGTTTGAACTGTGAGGTTACACTAGACCCAGCAGCATGTAACACACGTTAGAGAGAAATTGCGCAAACACTCAAGTGGAAATACTCTCTATTTATCGAAGGTGGCAAGATTGAACTCAAAGTTTTAACTTACAAGCCAGACGACTGGCCCGACCAGGAGGAAGATGACAGCAATATAGGGATCCTCAGTGAGGAAGAAACTACATACTTTAAAAACATCGTCTCAGGTCTCCTGGTAAGTCTGCGGTCATTTTAAAACTCCTGTAGGACTTGATCAAATGATAAAAGTAGATGTTGAATCTGGAAGTAGCAAAGCGACAGTTGTGACTGAATTGTTAATAATGAAATCGCATGCAATTTAGAATTCAACCGATCAGCAAGTTTTATTCAAAATCAAAGGTTGCAGATTACAAAGTGGTGAAATGTATTTCCTCTGTGGTCTATCATTCGTAGTACTGGCATTTGCAGCACTTAGACTCTTTTGTTTTCGTCAAGCCAATTTGACTGTGTCTGTCCGTCAACAATTGTTAAAATAAAAGCCTACTACAAGCAGGTCAGTTTGTTAAATGTTTTAGAAAACTTATTAATATATTTAAATTTAATTGGTGGGGGGGTGTTTAAAGGTTTAATTTTGAATTGTTGTAGCTGAATGTCTTGAAAATGGGATTAATCATGGAACCATATACAAAACTTATCATTTTGTTTTGAAGGGGGAGTTGCCGGGTTGACCTCAGACTCAAATTGTGTCTAAAGTCTTCCCTTAAACACCTGAACAGGATAATTTGTTTTGATGATAATGCTGAATGACTTTTAGTTACCCTAGAGGAAATGTCCTTTTCCTGCTGGTTGAGCTCATAATATCAAAGAACTCCAGTCGTGAGCAACGGGAAATTTAACCACCTATTTCGGTTATGGTTTTCACAAACAGGGAAGCCAAGGCCAAGCAGAAGAGGTCAAACATCACAAGCTGGAGAAAAACTATCGCTTTCAATGGGATAAAAATAATCACATACCATCAGAAGAAACAGAACCAGATGAAGACAACTCACCCAACTCATTATTCTAAGGACATTATTTTCATATCTTTCCTTAATATAAATGACTCATTCCCATAAAAGAATTTTCGTATGGTGGCAGTACAAACATTTTCCCGAAATATTCCACAAAAAACACTTCAACTGGCAAACTTCTGTAGCAGTTATTCAAAATTAATGTCTTCTTTCTGGGCTTTCTATTCTGATGGATATGGTCCCTATTTTTGCTGAACCTTTTTGTTTCTTGGATGCTTGCTGTTTTGAAATGACATGATATATGTCAAGGACCTATAAGTGTGGTATAATTGCATCATAATATTGGTATCAACAAGTGAACCTTTTTGGTTGCTGTATTATGCACAAATTATTTATCCAAACAAAAGGAGGAATTTCTTTTAAACAAACAATGGCATTATCCTTTCATTGTTAATTTTGGGGTTTGTTTGAAAAGTTGTCCGAAACATCACCTTTAAAGGGCTACTTAGCCAACCAAAAAAATCAAACCCAAAGTAACAAACGAAAAAAAAAAATTGATTTAAACCAGTGGATCTTTTAAGCACATTTATATGAGTCTTAACCGCCATAGTCTTCTGTAACCATTGCCTTCCATCGGAAAATATTCTTTAAACTAAGCATCAAGTCTGCTTTTAGTAGGAGACAAATGTGCTTTCTTACTCACAAACTTCAAATTTTTGTAAAATTATTTTGGGTTGTTTGTGGTCATTTGATGTCATTGGATTTTCTCTCATTTCTTTAACCCTTCTTATCAATTTTTTCCCCTGTGGTGGCAATTTTTGGGCTTTTAGCATATTTGAACTTGTGGTATGTCTGAAAATTGCAATAATTCTTGTATCAGAGACAATCTGCAGTGTAGGGTATGGGGTCTTCATCTTCTCTATGCTGTTTCTCGATTCAATTTGCAGTTTTACTAACATTCCATAAACACCCTTTCTTGATAATACTTTGCTTTGCCTTGCCTCTTTATGGTATTGTGTCTCTTTTGGTATCCTATTACTTTATTTAGTGTGTAATAACTCTGAATTTTGCGGCCAATTTGTCATATTTTACTGTTTTTCTCTTGTTGTTGTTGTTTGTTTGTTGTTGTTTATATTGCCAAAGTTCTCTATTTCTCTACTTGGGCAGATATCCTTGTTTGAGACCATCATAGGTTTTAATGGTGACAAAAAGTGACTACAATAAGACAACAAAAAAATGCTCACAATTTTCTGTATTTTGCAGTGGAGTAGTCATTGCCACATATATAAACATGACAGTTCTGAATATATGGTACAGATTGCTTTAGAGGGCTCCCCTTGTTAAGGTCAAGATTTATTGTTACTAGTGGTCGTTAATGTTGTAATCAAAGTCTCGATACCTGTTTGCCGGTGAATTTCGGAAAGTAAACTTCCAAAGTAGATTCAATGTTTCTTATGCTAAATGCACTCTGAAGAGGTGGGTTTAATGGAGGAAAAGCTGTCGCAATTGAAAGAAAGAAATTTCTTTTATGTTGCCCTTATGGCGTGTACGATTTAACGTAATATCACTGCGACCGCCCATGTCAACATCATCATGTATATTCTAATCCTGCGAAGCCTTGTGAGGCCTAACGGGGAACTTGTTCAAGCCCAATGTGGACCCTACTTGCTGCTGTGATATTCCACTTTTTTACCTTTCTGGTGTTGGAAGTGGTTTTTTGGCTGTCTTCGGGGCCATTTCACTTGAAAGTTGAGGGATAGGCCGTTAGTGCTTGGTATCGTGCTCTTCACAATCTGTGTGTGAAAACTTTTCGACAATGCACTGTTGTGCTCTGGTCTTTTGTTGTTTACAAGTCTTCGCAGATCGTAAACAAAACTGATATATTTGATTGGCGCTTGATCTGTTGGGTAGGGCTTGCAAACTTTGCAAAAGTTTGTAGAATCTACAGACTCCTTAAAAAATCTGGCGAATTTTATTCAGCTCAAAATTTTCAACGACAGATAACGCAATAAAAAAAATGAATATTGATATGAAAATTGCATAGAAAGGTGTCAGTTCAACTGAGCTTTTAGTGCAGTAAGCTGGAAAGGTGGAATTTTAAATTTGGCAAACAAGTACTGAGACTTTAAGGAGAAAACTAGTATTTTTAAATTCGTCATTCTGTTTGGAGACACTTAAGATCGCATTGAAGCCACTACACCAATGCATGGAAGATGTACATGTAGAGTAATATTAGTAACCATCAGGAGTAGATGCAACACTTTAAGAGGTGGAAGGGTTGGGGTGGTTCGGGTGGGGCAGATGGAATATATTTATGTATGGACAGTGCTATTTATAGAGAAAGAAGTTATATATTTACTCTCAAGTTTTGACTCAAGCTGTAAAAATTAAAAAAATATCATATACTGTACTTGCATATGACTTTAAGGGTTTGTGGTAATTTGTCTTTTGAATGGACATATGTAAAAAGTTGTCAAAGCAGCTTGTATATCTTATTAGTTGAGGGAACTCTC
>KN884456.1:0-24158 GCA_000934455.1 Apostichopus parvimensis
TGTGTGTGTGTGTGTAGACTGCACATGCATGCACTACATGTACAAACCAGGTGGCGACGTACGGTATTCAAGTTCCAGATAATTTCCGTTGAAGAAGTGGAAATAAGTTTTCTGAATTTCAAGTCCATCTCTAGTTTCATATTATTATAGGCCATAAGAGAAAAACCTCCTCAAAACAGGTCATTGATGTTAAAATGTTCATTTCTGAAAAAAAGATAGCATTCGTATATGTAGCCGTCTGCATCATATCAAAATGAATGATGGGCATACAGTCATGCTTTAGTGCAGTCATGCAATAAATACTTTATATTTGGGGGACTCATATAGTTTGAATCGGATGAAGGAGTTTATATATATATGTATACATGTGTTCCTTCCTGCAAGTCTCAAAGCTTGCAAGAATCGGCGTATGATTCAGCTTCAATGAAACAAACAGCAATTTACAAACGGCGTTCCATGAATAGCGTTGCGCATGCAGTCTTACGGCAATGTCAACACTAGCATTGTAAAGGTCAATGTCATTCATAGTGTGGGACTTTGGTATACAATAATATACGTAGTACATGCAATCCAAATATCAACCACAACGTACAGGTATGTGAACTCCTGTAGCCAAGTACATTACTCTGTGGAAAGTGTTAACCAACTATTTCTGTTGTTGAATTAATTACACATCTAATACATTCAAACGGAGCGTCCGATGTTGACAACTGACATTGCTAAGGAGCTTTGAAGAGGCGAGGTTTGTAGCAATAAGTCGTTAGTTATTGAAGTCAGTTCGTGGTGCATAGGTAAATACTATGGAGTATGGTATGCAATGTCAATAGCGATGTTGGATTGTGTGCATACGCTATGGCTGCTTGCAGTGTACCTAATACTTGTGGTCCTCGACAATTTCAAATTGCTCGGGCCAATAGAGCAGGTTATAAGTTCTTATATTCTGCTCTATGATCAGGCCATGATAACGTTAGTAAAATATACATGTAAACAACGCACACACCTAAATTTGACAACATGCTTATACTGAACGGAATTTTATAGGGAAATCTTAACGGAGTAATGTATAATTGGCGTGTTTGACAATAACGAAACACAGTCCGCACACATTTTTAATACAGGAAAAGGGGTCAGTTTAGAAGAAGGGCTGTTGTTCTAGTAGGGTGTGGACTGTGGAGGGGAAAAGTAGCAGGAAAAGTGCTTTGAAGATGGCTCGAATTATATATGATCTGGGAGGCTCTCTCTTCACCGTAGGAAAACGTACCAACAACCATGGAGGGTCAAGTGTAGCGTGCTCCCAGGTGCTACTAACATATTATTTATCCCTTTGCGAGTTCAAAGTGATAAGAATTTCGTAGACAAAAATAACGACACTATAACTTGCATTCAGTGGAGATCTAAATGTGAACAACTTGTAATGGACGTTTTAAGATGGCAAAATGTCATGGTTCTCATGCTTTGTCTGTAAATGTCCCATGCCCACACTCAGCCGGCGAGGTCTGTAAGTTTTAGTGCATGTTATTATTCATTTGAAAACGCCTTTCATTTGGAGTGGAGGAGGTTAAAGTTCATTGAGATCAAGTGATGTCAAATGAGTGGAAACCGTGTAAGCGTTGTATCTCAAGATTGGAGTCTTGAGGTATCTGATCTGATTCGAAAAACTAAAAAAACACTAATTTCGTCATCGAAAGCTAATGCGTTTTTTTTTTCATATGCAGGTGATCCATGAAGATGCCATTATCACTTAGGGTCCCGACACTAGGTATCGTCACGGGAGCCAGTAGAGGCACTGGTCGTGCGATTGCTCTACAACTGGCGAAAAGAATTGGTTCAAGCTCATCCTTGTATCTGACAGCCAGATCGAAGCAAGGATTGGAGGAGACGGCCCACGTGATCTCAAAGGAAGTGAATAATAACATCGACATTACGTGCATATCATCAGACTTATCAAATGAGAAAAGTGTTACAAAGTTAACGGATAATTTATTTGGAGATTTGAGAAAGAGAAAGTTAGATTTTTCTCATGCAATCTTGGTTCACAATGCTGCTACACTCGGCCCGCTGGGCAAGTATTCACGAGAGGTCAGCGATGCCGGGGACATACAAAACTACTGTCTTTTAAATATCACTTCCCCAATCGTTCTAACGTCACGGTTCCTACAACTCTTCGGTGAAAATTCTCGGCTACGAAAAACAATCGTTCAGTTAACATCGCGATCTGGTGTGCTACCGCAAAAGACGATGCATTTGTATGGCATGGGTAAGGCGGCGCGCGACATGTACTTCCGCGTCGTGGCGCTAGAAGAACCGCAGGTGAAAGTGATGAATTTTAACCCGGGATTTGTCAATACGGAGATGTTTAGTGGTCTTCAAGGGAGTGTCGATGCCGAATTTAGAGCGTCAAGGAGTTTTCTTTCAGAGCAATCTTACTTTTTAAAGCCGGAAGAATCAGCTGGTGCCATGCTTACAGCAGTTGAAGAGGATCAATTTGAAAGCGGTGCTACCATATTGAGTTATGACGTCATGGACATAGATATAACAAAATGACGAGAATATCTATACGGTAAAACTAATGACTTATGAATGACTGTAAAGCGCAAAAGTTATGTTGTCTATATTCCGTTTAGGGGAATTTGGTAGGACAAAATGTTGCATATCTTCTGAAATATGGATGTAATAAAAGAAGTATAATATTAAGAAGAAAAAACAATCATGTTTGGTTCTAGGTATTATTGGTAATAATGAGAAAGGTGATACGTACAGGCAGACTGGCATGAATAAAATAAAATTTGTAAAAACAAAATTATTAGACTAACTGTTTTTTTTATTTTCTTACTTATCTCTTGATGCAGTTCTGTGGCATCGTATCTCAATATAACGGTCCAATCATCGTGAGTTATGACGTCACTGTGTTCCAAACACCTCGTACGAGCAAAGATGTTAAGACAAAATTATTTGAAAATAATCTTGCTACTGTATGGTCTTTAGTTTCAATAAGTTATCACGTTTCGAGATTTCGATTCTTTCCTTTCGATGTTTCGACTTTTCATTCTCGAAACCAAAGCCGAAACATCGACAACCCGATTGGAAAAGGTCGAAATCTCGATATGAAAAAGTCGAAGCATCGGAAGGAATCTGTCTCAATATCGAAATGTCCCTCCAAGGCCACTGTATGCCCTACCCATTTTTGATTCATTGCCGAATGCAAACGGAATCTATGCAATGGTGATGGCGTGTTTGTGTGTGTGTGTGCGTTTGTTTTTCTATCTGACCGAGGACTTGAACAAAAGAATTTCAGGTCCTCGGTTGTGATTTCTAAAGAATCACCACGTCCTCGGAAGAATTCTATTGTATGGGGTATTGTTAAGGTTAGGGTATGTGGATTTGAACAATGGAAAATACAATGGGGTCCTCGGTTGGAATGAAATACAAACATGGGTGTGTGTGTGTGTGTGTGCGTATGTATGTATGTCAGTGACGCCATAGATTGTAAACTCATTAACTCAAAAAGTACATGGCTGTCAAATTCAAAGGTCACTGGAGGTCCCCATTGGTCAAAGTCTGAAGAGTTTGTAATAGGTGAAGCTTGAATGAACTTCATAGTTGCTCTTAGATGTCAAAGGTCATTGAGGTGAACAAAGATGTAAGCCGTCTGAAAGTTTGGTAAACATGATAACTTTATCAAAATAAAATAAAACTGTTAGCAAACTGCTTATCCACTAGAGAGCCTGTGTAAGAGAATGTGTCAAGTAACTTGGCAGACGTTTCGATCCTAGCAGGATCTTCTTCAAGGGCTAACTGAAGACGTTTCAATCCGACGTTTCGATCCTAGCAGGATCTTCTTCAATGGCTTTTGAAGAAGATCCTGCTAGGATCGAAACGTCGTACTTTACATGGTAACTTTATAGCATAGATGAACTTCATAGCTGATATTGGGATCCCTAAAAAGTAAAACTTGAACGAACTTCATAAATGGTATGTACATCCACCTTAATATTACAAAATAAGACCCCTTCTCTTATGGAATGTAGCAAGGAATTAAAGCCTCTCGGCTTTATTGTTTTATTATGCAGGTATGTTAACGTCTGGATGGGTGACCATTATCTGAAAACTCTAGCATTTTGTTTTCTATTTTGGTAAATGAATATTGTTCGCGGGTGAGCTCCAGATTAAAAATATGACGATATGATATCACAATGTACACACACAATTGATTTACACTTCAGAGGATTCGCATACTATTCGTATGTTGTTATTAAATGAAACACGAAACCATACTCCATCAAAGTCATCCATTACAAACAGTGTATGATTGTACTAGACATGAATTTCACCGTCAACCATTAACATAACATAACACATACAGCTTATATCGAAAGCTGGGTGACGACTCGTCTGGCATCGATCCATTGTACGATGAGAAGATGGATCGACCCGATAACAAGGTCAAAGTATATATTCGCCAGTCCTGTGTAATTAAAAGTAAAACTCACAGATTGTGAACGTTTCAACAACGAAGAAGACATGCAGCTGTAGAAAAGACGGAACACATTAGTAAGGAAGAGATCATTCAGTGAGGGCTGTTGAAACAAAGGTAAGGAATACTCGAATATTACCGGCAGAGACTGATGTGTTTGCGTTAAAACATATCATTTAGCTCTAAACTAGATAACTGTTTTCAGAAATGAAAAGCATGGACTTGTATTCTGACAGTTCCATATAGCATCGAACAATGTCAGTTTGAATACACTATATATAATGTAATAGTGAACGTATGTACACTATGTGCTTGATTTGACACATCTACGACACAATTCAAAGAAAAGTGGTGAACATATTGTAGCCTACATTCCGCTCTTGCACTATATCATGTTATGTTTTTGCAGTTACCAATGTACAAAGCTGTACTGTTATCATTCAGACTTGACATTCAGATTTGTCAACTATCCGTGGGAAAGTGCGGATCGCTTTTGTTGTACTGACACAGTTGAAAACACTTTAATAAAAAAAAAATATCGTTTGTGGTCTTCACTCAGTTAAGCAATTTAATCCCATTGGGATCTGTAGCCTACATTTGGCATATTTGACATTGACGCATGGACAAGCAAAACAAAATTTATATAAAAATATAAAAAGACGGGGAGGGGTGGGGGTGGGGGGGGGGGGCGAAGCAAACAAGATGAAGACGAACTTTTTAGGAGTTTTATAAATACCTATTGTAGCGTAAAGAGCGTAACTGAGGGATAAGTAAACAAGGATACACAATCTAGTATGAGAGAAGAGAGAGTTGTTATAATAACTCTCTGGTGAGAATGGGTTGGAGCAAGATTACATCACGAATAGCAACGTTGACGTCATGGTGCACCAGTCCTCCCTGCATGTGCCTTTCTCCTAGTGAACAATTAATATCAGACTATAGTGAATTCATGTTTGCTGAAGTTTAATTTATTCTGAATGACTAATGTGCGGATCTATACTTTTATAGGCTTACGTTTGTAGTATGATGCTCACCTGTGTGCACTGTTTGTTATAATACTCATTCTCGTAGGCTTACTCAGAGAAATTTAAGTAAAAAACAAACAAAAGGTATACTCGTATTTATTCAAAAGTCTTGTACGCGGTTCTGAAAATCATATATCATTATAGATTGTATATTAATTTGAAGAAACTGTCTTCAAAGACAAACTGTCGTCCTATCCTATATAGGCCAATATATATATTTCTAGACCTATACTTTTATTTCCTGTCCTCTTGGATTCCTTAAATGTTTGAATTCAAAGAATGCTATGTCTTCCATTCTGAATACCCTACGGTTCCTTCCAACATTATGTCTCTCCTTTACATGCAGTTTTGACATAGACACCTCCAACAGTACAACATCCAGTTCAGTGAGGCAACATTCGAAAGCCGAGCAGCATATACTTAATTGCTTTTTGCGAAAATGGCAAATCTTAATGTCCCAACCGTGTGTATTGTCACTGGAGCGAGCAAAGGAATTGGGAGAGAAGTTGCGATACAACTGGCACAAAAAGCTGATCCGAAGTCGTCGTTCTATTTAATAGCGAGGAATAAACAGGCTTTGGAAGAGACTGCTCAGAAAATACGAGCAGCAGTCGGGGCAGATGTTGAAATCAAATGCATCTCGGCAGACTTGTCAACCGACGAAGGCGTCGAGAAATCAAATCGAGACATTTTCGAGAATCTTGGTGATGTCTCTAGATTTTCGCACGCCATTTTAGTCAACAACGCCGCTTCTGTCGGCGACATGACGAAATATGCACGGGAGTTAGACGACATGAATTTCCTGCAAGGCTTTTGCCGTCTCAACTTATCCGGTCCGATTGTCTTAACATCGAAATTCTTCAAGGCATTTGGTCATGGGAAAGGCAGTCTTCGGAAGACAATAGTTCAGGTCAGTTCAGACAACGGGACTATACCTTACAAGACCATGCACACCTACTGTATGGTCAAAGCAGGGCGTGACATGTTCTTCCGGGTCATGTCACTCGAGGAACCGGAAGTACGTATCATTAGCTATGACCCAGGAGCTGTGGACACAGATATGTACAGAGAGACCTTTACCAGTGCCGATAGGGAAGTAGAATCGACCGTCAAAATGATTGCAAAGCAGACTTATTTTCTGAAACCCGAACAATCGGCTGGAGCTTTAGTACAAGCTTTAGAGGAAGATAAATATGAGAATGCTTCCATTGTACGAGCTTATGACGTATTAGGTATGGAGGTTGACTTATAAGCTAAATATTACGTAATTGGGAATTGACTTCACTTCTAAGCTTTATACTTGGCCGCGATATATTTGTTGTTTCTCAATTTCTTCATCAATAGCCTACTATTGTATGTACCCACATCCTCCATTGGCGCCATATTTACTATAGGAATATCTTTTGAAATCATTTTCCTGTTGCCTTGTCTAGTTTGCCAAATATTGCGTTTATTTTTTTTTTTGGGGGGGGGGGGGATTGGAGTAGCAACGGTTGTATTTTTAGCCTTTTAACTAATTTAATATATAGAACTCCAATCGAGTTGATAAGATGACCGTTTACTTCCATCGCATCCTTACAGTGTCCCTAGGCTGACCATTGCGACGAATTCTTGCAGTTGATCGCGGAGAGTAACTCGAGATGCAAAAATAAGTTGTTGCATTTGGTGAATCTGTAATGAGATTTATTGGTAGCCTTTTGATGAAGACAAGTAAGTCAATTTTGAACAGGAATAGTTGAGACTTATTTTCATGATCCCTTATTGTAAGATCGTTCTGGTTGTCTAAGCATAAATGCTCAAATTCTAATGACGTTTACATAGGGAATATATTCTTGACAAGTGTCAATCAATTAGGCAATGAATTTGTATCTTTGTTTGTATGGGCTTATTTTGACAATTAGTTTGTTTGTTTTTGCCCATTGCTTGTATACGCGTATATACATCTTCAGTAGTATATAATTATCTCGTGGATAAGTCTGAAAGGATAGTTAATGGTGTCCCATATATTGCTATGTTCGCTGCTATATTAGTTCCATGCTAAACCTTGTATAGTTTGATAACAGATAGGAATTGTCTATCCGTTATGTGGATATACATTTATTGTGAAAATACAAGCATATGTTGCTAGAGAGAAGGTCGGTAGCATTTCGTATATATAAACAGGCCTATGAAAAGAGAAATATAAGGGTTAAATGGTGAAGGGGATAATGCCTCGGGCTCTGTGGTCAATAAGGAAGTCAGCGGTAATATGTGAAAACATCAGGTTTGGCCTACGAACTATTTTCATAAATTTAAGATACTCAAATGAAAAATGAAGACTAACAAACACCGGGCCCTGTCACGTAATGGTCCCCATGTCCCGAACTGACGCTCCATGCGTCTGCGGATACAAGGAAATTTTTAACCAGATTGAATATATTTTTTAGTCAGTTATTAAGTTGTCGTAGAAGTTTTAGATTAGTTGAGTTAAATATAGTTGCAGTTTAGTTGCAGTTTAGTTGCAGTTAAGTTGCAGTTTAGTTGCAGTTTAGTTGCAGTTTAGTTGCAGTTTAGTTGCAGTTTAGTTGCAGTTTAGTTGCAGTTTAGTTGCAGTTTAGTTGCAATATAGATATATATATATACACATGCACGCTTTTCCATCGCGTTACAGCTCTGAGTTTCACGCACCTCACTGCTACTTTGAAGCGCAAAATCTAGTTGAAAGTGAAGTTGTAAATACATCCATGGACATTTTATTGTCATAATATAGGTTCCACCTTAAAACAAGTTATTATTATTATTATTTTTTTTTATTATTATTATTATTGTTGTTGTTATTATTATTATTAAAAAGATCAGATCTGAATTTTTCTCTCACTTTGAATGTTTTTATACTTTTTTTTTCTCAAATTGAAGGATTTTAGTCTCCACCTTAGTCGTTTAAAAGTCAGAGGTAAACGTCTCGAAGCCCTATTTGTAATCAGGAACAATTCAGTGAAACTGAGTCTTTTGCCTCACATTAACACTTTTGTGGGTTTATTCATTTTCGATGCACATTATTAAGATTTTCAAATTAGCTTAAAAATACAAATCTAAGGTAAAGTCATGTTGTAAATACATCCATGAGTAAGTAATTTTCATGACATTTATTCCTCCTTAGAACAAGTTTCCATTATTGCAACGATCAGATCTGACTTTTTCTCTCCGTTTTGAAGTATTTTATACTCCACCGTAGCAGTTTAGAAGTCAGAGATGAACGTCTGGAAACTTTATTTGAAATCCGAAACAAATTTGGTAAAACTGAATAGTTTGCATCAAATTAACACTTTTGAAAGGTTATGTATAGCCTTGCGGTTGTATTCATTAAAATTAAAAACAAAACTGCCAGTCATTGTGTATACAGTTCCTGTCTGGTATCACCTTCTACTTGAAAAGGACAAGAAAAAAATTAGAAGTTTTTCGAAATACTGCTCAAATATATTTTATCTCGACTATGAAAGCCTGGATGGTAAAGTAAACACCGCTGCTAGAAATGACTTTGTAACGAATACTGCTTTCTATATTACTAAGTTATATTTGGTGGCGCTATTCACTAACAAGAATGTGCGACCTGTGGAAAATTCCGTGAAGGGTTTCCGCGGGATCGCCTGGCCGCGGGAACATGTTGCTTGAGAGAGTAAACAATCAACCGCCAAGGGGAACAGATGTACTATTACCAGTATACACCATTAGTCCTACGCAGTAAGAGATAAAAGAGTAAGTTTGGTAAACATAAGTACCTAGGCTAGTAATTAATAATCCCCTGTACTGCCAATTATGGAGGGACATATCGGGAGGGCTCGCTTTTGTTCTCTTGGTCGGTAGCGGCTAATTACTGTTTATGGGTTATAGCTCATAAACAGTGTAGTGGTTACTTCAGTCATGTGACCAGTGTCTTTCGTTCAGTTTATCTCAAGTTACAGACCTCCCATAAACCTGGTATTCAGGCAAATAATAGTTACATGCATCGACACCAGTATGATATATTTGTGGTAAGTATAATGCTTGCCTCGAAGAATAAATATTTGCATAGGTTTCATGCACGAAACTGTGGTTCTTTAAGAAACGACTGTTCATTCGGTAGTCTATACACAAACAATAGAAATTGAAAAGAAAGATTAGAAAAGGAATTTCTATGACACAAACACACTGCTCACCGGGAATTCCCCTAACCGGCACCGTACTATATCATATGTAGTACTCGCACTGTACTGTCGTCGCAGTTACACTGCTCAGTGCTTGATTTCTGGTTGATCTATCATCTACATTCTGCTCCGTGCAAGAATCGAGACCAAAATAAGGTAAATTTCAATATTTCCGATCTTGTCCCATAATATGTTGTCAGTAAATGATGTAGGGTCTAGGCAGTAGGTCATAATCAATCAGTTATACTTTAGTAATCGTAGGCTTATAATGATCCCGTTAAAACTTAAGGTCTAGCCTAGGCTAGTCCATAAACTGGGCCGTGGGGTACGGTATGTTGCACAATCCTGCATAGGTGTGGACGTCCAGAGACCGTAACACACAAGTCTTGTTCATCGACTAGGCTAGGCTAACCCCAGTCCTGCAAGAAGTAGCTCATATTAGCTGGTGATTGATATATTTAGCTATAGTTATACAGTATAATCCTGATGCAAGCGTTGCAAGTGTGGTTTCGGAGGTAACAAAGAAATGAGGCAAATGTCTATTAAACATATGTTAATTAATTCCAATCCGATGTCATAACTTAATGATTATAATAATAATGATAATGATAATGATAATGATCATGATCATGATCATGATAATATGAAGACAGTTATTATTATTATTATAATGATTATTATTATGATCATAAATAAAGTCCTCACTGTTTCTCTCACTTGGAAGGATTTTAGACTCCATCGTAGCCTTTTAGAATATAACTTTTCGATAGAGAGATGATGTAATACAGAACAGAGGTTTTTTCTTAAAAATAAGCGATTATTACAATGACGTCTATTTTCACTACTTCAACATCAGCTCCGAGTAAGCATATTACAGGAGCAGTCGAAAAAACTAACTACACTATTCGAGTAAGGTGATTGATATATATCTTATTAAATGCTGTCGAGATTGTAGGATTACAATTTCTTGAACATATATCAACTTTTACCAAGTTCTATCCTGATGTTATTGCTTCCTTCAATTTGTAAATTCAAATCTAGAACACTGATGGTATTCGAAGAACTTCAAAACATCCATTTAGCTAAGTTACAGTATAATCCTGATGCAAGCATTGCAAGTGTGGTTTCGGAAGTAACAAAGAAACGAGGCAAATGTCTATTTAACATATGTTCATTTATTCCAATCCGATGTCACAACTTAATAACTATAATAATTATAATAATAATAAGGACAATAATACAAATGATGATGATGATGATGATGATGATGATGATGATGATGATGATGATGATGATGATGAGATGATGATGATGATGATGATGATGATGATGATGATGATGATGATGATGATGATGATGATGATGATGATGACGATGACGATGACGATGACGATGCTGATGATGATTGGCATAGTATACGTCACGGTGTGTTAACACAACTTACGGTGGTTCAACCATTTCTAGAATTGCAGGGTATTGTGATATGAGACTCGATTAAATAATTGTGCTATCAGGCTCACATGACTTCTTCTCTCTCTCTTGTATTGTCAGAGAACATGGCGGACTTAAGTGTACCAACCTTTTGTATCGTGACTGGAGCGAGTAAGGGCATTGGAAGAGAAATAGCGATACATCTGGCTCTAAAGGCAGCTCCGAAGTCATCTTTCCACTTAATAGCGAGAAATGACTCTTTGAGAGAGACTGCTCAGAAAATACAAGCAACCCGCGCCGTCGAAGATGTTGAAGTGGTGTGCGTCTCTGCGGACTTATCCACTGACGAGGGTGTCGCAAAAGCAATTCGGGAAATTTTTCCAAATCTTGGGGATATTTCACGATTTTCGCACGCCATTTTAGTGCACAACGCTGCTGGAATCGGTGACATGACGAAATGTGCCCGGGAATTGGACGACATGAACTACCTTCAAGGCTTTTGTCGTCTCAACTTATCCGGTCCGATCGTTTTGACATCGAAATTCTTCAAAGCATTTGGTCACGGTGAAGGTAGCCTTCGGAAGACGATCGTTCAGGTTACGTCATCCGGCGCAACTGCTCCTTACAAGAAATTGCATACGTACTGTATGGTCAAGGCGGGTCGTGACATGTTCTTTCGGGTCATGGCTCTCGAGGAACCGGAAGTGCGTGTCTTGACCTATGACCCAGGAGCTGTGGACACCGATATGTTCCGGGAGATACAAACCAGCTTTAATGAGGTATTAAAATCGATTCAAATCTCACACATTGAAGAACAGCCAGTTTTGATTAAACCAGAGCAATCCGCAGAAGCTCTAATCAAGGCTTTAGAGGAAGATTTATATGAGAATGCTACCACTGTATCTGCCTATGACATATTGGGAATATAGGTGCACATGACAAATGAGTAAATGACTTCATTATCTTCGGCTCCTAATATTCAATAAGCAATATTATCTGTTCTTTTGCAGTCTATATCGCCGTTTTTTAAACTTTTACATATAACACAATTTTGAATCTTAAATTGTACAAATATTTTCATACGCTTTTAGACCATTTGAAAAAACATGAACAACCGATTCACATAGTGATTACAGTAACTACTGTTTTGTACCACAGTCAAAACTGGATCGTGCTGATACATATGATAAATCGGTAGCATGTGCCATTAGGTTTATACACTAAGAACTGAGGACATGTGTAAACCCAACAAATGCATTAAACTTCATATTGCTAACTTAAATGATATGAAAACTAACAATTCGAACATTTTTTTACTCGTTTCTTATATATTTAATTACTGTCCCTGACGTGAAAAAGTACCAGCCAATTTATCGAAATTGATTGATGATAAACTAGCTATTTTAATGAATATGCAACGAATAACTGTGAGGTCGTTAATAAGGGGTCAACGGTCTAGCGTGCGTTACTCACAGGATTAATACACGATCGGGCGATAATGCAAGCGATGCACGAGGGCGGAGCCCGAGTGCATCCAGCGATAGCATTAACACCCGCGGAGTGCATTAATCATGTGAGTAACGCACGCTAGACCGTTGATTAACCCCGTTCATTCACACACTACCATTTGTGTGGGGGGGAAATCATAAAACAAAACATTTTTGGTTACATATAACCAAAGAATTATTAAAGTGATGCCCCGTAATTTTAACGTGCGTTACTCACAGGAATAACCACGGTCAGCTGACCTGAATGGACCAATAGGATTTAGGAATCTTTACTAAGTATGAATGAACCAGTCTTTCACCCAGGGTAGAGAGACAACTACTTAAATTCAATTGGTAGTTTGCAATAACCGTTCCATTAAACGAAACCTGGTGCTTCTCTCTCTTCGAAATAAGAAAGCGTTTACCAGTTTAATGATGTGATGCTAATTCAGAAATATAACGCCCAAGGTTGTCAACAAAAAAATATGACGATGATGCGAAAGTAACTGTAAATTAGTTACACATGATTAGGATGTACAAAAACGTACAGCCGTTAATGACTAGAAAATTAATGGGAAAAAAAGTTGGTTTTAATTCACTATGCACAGAACATTACGAGCGTCCGATCTCAGTAGAAGGCGTCCTTGAAACATAGTTATGTGATATGATATTGATGATATCAATGTTGCATGGTGAGCAGAGCGTTTTGTCAATTATCAAAAAACATTTTTTTTTTTGTGGGGAGGTTTTAACTATGAAATATTAAAACTTTCATTATCCAGTTATCTTTATATCTTTACTAGTAAATGTCTGTATTGTGTAAAGATTGTGTCGCACATTCCTTGCCGGTGTATAAGTTGATGCGACTTCCGTATAATAACAAATAAGTTATCGCATCGGCAGATAGGCCCTTTTTCATTACGAAGTTCCACTTTAAATATTGAGAATAATGAATCAAACATAGCAAACCAAATTATATCCTTGCCATCAACACAACAAAGTACCGTCTTTACTAATAATGCTTTTGACAGGGTATACGGGTAAAAGAGGAAATATTTGAATCTGAAAGAGGTGTTATACCATCCTATATATATGCTTTATGACTATAGTGAAACCAGTAGCGGAGCGTCCATACAGTCAGGGGGGGGGCGGATGCCCCCCCTGACGGACTCAAATGGACTGCTGGCGCCCTTTTCAGCTCTTTACCACTTTTTACTTATTCTAGATTATTGACTTTTTTATTGCGCTCTCATCTACTTATTGACATTTGTCACATTTTGTTGGTGTAATTTGGCGATGACACCTATTTATTCTTCGTTTATCTGCAAATTAGCCAGGCCCGGAAAGGGTCATTTCCGGCGATCTAGGGAGTATCTTTACTGAAAAATTTTCTGTACGCTACGCGCCAACCAGTGGTGGCGCTCCGCTTAGATAGTGTCGAAAGCGCCCCTACAGACCATTCTCGCCCCCCCTGACCAATACCCCTAGCTCCGCCACTGAGTGAAACTATAGCTGTCGGTAAACTCGATCTTAGCAAAGTGCTGACAAAATTGAAAAAGACGATTCAAACATATTATAATTGGTAAATCCCGTTTAATATTGGTTTGTTTAATTACACGCTAAAAGAGCACATTTTAAGCGGGGGGGGGGGGGGGGGGCTGTACTGTGTAGCCTAGCGTTAATGGCTTCGTTGCTTTGGGATGCGGATCATTTGATCAAGTATACTTTATGTATTGAAGAGGAGCTAGTAGCTAGTATAGAGGAGCTAGATAACCATGGGTCTAAGTTTGGTATATAGGTGATGGTATTGCTCAATTTGAAGCAGTATATATGGCTAGATGAGGTACATGAATGCAAGAATGTCCCTGTGGTTATGGGCATTGTTGTGGCCATTACTAAGGTCAAAGGGGTGGGGGTAGATTCTCTTTATGGTTAACTGTGGTGGTATTACAGTATACCTGTATGGTTTGACCTGATGAATTGGATGTCTGTGAGGGATTACATATCTGTATACCTGATAAGTGGTACCGTATATAGTCATCTATAGGAGTCGCACGACTGCACTGTGTACCAGATTGGATCACTGTTTAGGTTTATTGAGGAGTGAGGATGGGGGGTACTTTTGAGGCTTAACTATTGTAAATTATCGGGACTCAAGTAGACAGTGGTTCAAACTTTTGTTACGCAGCATAACTGCTTGTGAATTAGACTGATGTACGTGTATTAGATGCACTTTTTGCGTAGGTTGTATATCATTACACAATGAGTACTCGGTGTGTGGATAATTTCCGCCCACTGCCTATTAACTTTGAACTGCCTATTAACTATGAACTTTGGAACGTTGGCTAGAAAGGTGGGTCGAAAGTCATCCTTTCCATTAATAGCGAGGAATGTAAAGGCTTTGGAAGCAACCGCTCATAAAGTACGAGCATCAATGCAGGCGAAGATATTGAAGTCAGATGGGTCTCTGCGGACTTATGGAATGACGAGAGCGTCGAGAAGGTACATCGAGAAATTGTCGACGATCTTGGAAACATATCTAGATTTTCACATGCCATTTAGTTCAAAACGCTGCTTTCGTCGGTGACTTGACGAAATATGTACGGTACTCGGACGATCTTCAAGATTTTTCTCGTCTCAACTTATCCGGACCGATTGTTCTAACATCGAAATTCTTCAAAGCAATTGGAAATGGGAAAGACAGTCTTCGGGAAGACAATAGTTCAGGTCACTTCAGGCAGTATAAGAAATCCTAAAAAACACTATGCACAAGTATAGTATGGTCAAAGCAGGTTGTGACATGTTCTTCAGGTTGGAAGAAGTTGTTTGCAACAGGGCAATCTCATCTTCCTAGCTTAAGCCAGAAGGTTCACTTCACTAGAGTATCTACCGACTAGTCAAGATAACATACAAGATACCAATCCGTTTGTCAGTGTCGCCCTCTCTTAAATAATCCGCTTTCAAATAACGAGCTGGTGAGAAACGTGTTTAGTAATGGGGCCGGTAAGGCACACACCCGAGCAGCATAACATTTAAGGTATTTATTCTCAAATTGTCTTGGATAGCAAAGAGGTGGATGAAGAATGGTTCTGGTGGTTAGGGGTTGGAGTATAAGTCAGTCCATTTCAGGTCATTTGACGAGAATAGCTTTTGTACCGTACCGCGTGTATTCTTAATGTTACACTAACATACATGACTCGCATTAAATCCGATTGACTGAGCATAGAAGCTTTCATATGGCATGTCCTACAACCCTCTCCTCTTCCCTCTTCTTCCCAGCCATCACAGTTAATATGATATCATACCATCCCTCGCCCCCCCCCCCAACCCTCTTCTTCTCCGAGCATTACGACAATAGATAGCGCGGATTTTCTTCACATCGTTTCAGCGTTTAACCATTTGACAGAACCTAACCCGCATCGTATTATCTTATGTGAAAATAAATTAATGATTGTCTCCCTCTATTTGTCTGTTATTCTCCTAATTAATTGAACTCCTATAGCAAAGTCTCTTTTCGGCTTTCTTGATTGTTCTGGGATAGAGATTGTAACATATAAGTGACATTTTGTAAGTAGGACTAAATGTGTCGACTTTCTAGGTTGGAGTTAGCGTTGCGGTATACGGTATGAATATCGCTGGCACATGATTGAACCCATGCTCCCTGCCACCTCTTGAAAGAAAAGATTCATACTTGTAATTATACGATTTTCTAGACGTTCGGGAGGCAGATTTATCAGATAACCGCTTTATGCTGGATCACGAATGGTCACTTATACAAATGGTAAATCTAAAATATTGAAGCACTTAAAATGACCTAACATTGGGATGGTTTTCATTGGCATCACTAACAATATTTTGCCTTGGAAATATGAAAAGAAAGCAAAACGGAAATAAGAGGTTTGAAATCCTAACCGTCTCGCTTTGACATCACAAATTTACAAATCAAAACTACAGTGCAAGTGTTTACTCGAAAGTAAGTGAGGGCGGTATTGCAGAACTTAGCATGCATAGATATTCACTTTGGCTTCGGCTTTTCGTACGTACAACGTTTCTGTGTGCTGCCGTGTTGAACGAATCGGACCGTAATGGTAATTACCGACTTTGTGATCCGCGTTATAGTCATTGCCGACTTTGCAATCCGCCCCCCCCCCCTCCCTCGCAAAAGGTGGGTAAGAGTGACTCCAATGTTTTATCTTTCGGGAAACCAAAAATGACATACAATAATCAAATAACGATATCTCTCAAAATAGAGCAAGATTTTTTTCGAAACTGGGGGAGCTGTTCATCACGAAGATATCCATCACATGTACTTAAGATGACAGATTGGTGGGACTATGTATATATATATATTCTAATGTGGAGTGAATCTATCGAAACTAATCTGAGTTGATGTCTTGCAATTGGTAAAATCTCGTAAAGCTGTTTTATGGTAAAAAAGTCAAAGCGATGCATTTTCATAAGATTGCATGTTCATTAGAATGTTTGTTTTTTCTATTTCATTTTCACATAACGAAACTGTATTATTCGCTTCCATTTTGGTACGTGTAATTTTGGTATGAAAAAAAGGAAATACATTTTTAGAGTAATTATCAATACTTGTAACTTATCGTGAACAAAATACATAGGAGGTTGCGACCATGTAATCTCTTAACAGGTTGCCCATAGGTACAGCATTTATTTTCATATTTTGTTGATCATTTGAAGAAAAAAAAACATTGTTTTCAGTTCACGTTGTATTTTTATACCATTTTTAAATTTTTGAGAAGTGACCCCGTTAATCATCAATTATACAGTTATCCGACTATTTAGTGTATAACATACAGTCCATTTGTATAGGTAAGTTCCTCGTATGCATATATAACAAACTCAATTGGAAAAAAAAATTCTATGGTTTCAAATAATATGTCAAATATGCATTACAGATTTGTCAAGGATATAAAAATGGGAATGAATGTTATGCAAGTTAAAGAACATGTTGCGGTTGATTCAATTGAAGAAAAAAATGGTATTAATATTTCGATCTGCACCGAGGAACCGACTTCATCATCAACTTATCCTTAAAGGAGCATACCATTGATTTTAATAGCTGAATATCTTGAAAGCCGAAATGGCAGTAGGGATATGTAACTATAACACTCACATTTTGGTCATTACTGACATTCTGCCTAAAGTTAACGTTTGCTTTCGATAATGGTAGCTATAGTTTTGTTTAAAATCATCATTCTTGAATTCCCTACCAAGCGCAAATTATTTACTTTTAATGATGTTGACATCCTTACCCACGCATTCAATCACGCAAAATCATGCGTGGGGAATAATTTATCTCGCATACCACTAGTTGTCTTTACGACTTAATCGGCGTTCCTTGCAGAGTGGGTTTATAGAAAGATTATCTAGTGTGCACTTAAAATTCCCCCCAAAAAGAGGAATCTGATTTATCTCTAGCTGCTGAGCAAAAGTGTTGGAATGATTCATGAGTAACATCATTAATATTCATGATTCTCCTCCAATCGTTTTGGTCTATTTACTGTAGCCTACGCTTTGCAATCTTGTGAAATAATAGGTTAAAAGGTTTACTTACTCTCCTGCGATCCTAACGACATTAAACTGTCAGGTTAAGTGGGGTTATAATTTCGGTTCATCGCTCAACAGATTGGGGGGGGGGGGTGACCCGGAATAACAAACTTTGGTTAGCTTGATCAGTTTAGTTTCTTTTCAAATAGTGAAAAAAAGTACAAAAAATTTCAAAATTTCGGTTAATGTTTTTCTTTTTTGCACTTCTGTAACATAAAATGGTTAAAATGTCCGGGCGACGAAATCATTGTAGCAAAGTACGCCAAAACAGATCTCGTTAATTCATTATGAGCTATTTACACATTAGACGTCAGTTAGTCTCCATCATAGAACCTCACTCCAAAAAAAAGGTCGACGAATTTAAAGGCATCTTCTGTCTTCCATTTAAAAATAAATATTTTTTTTTTTTAAAGTTTTGACGCTAAATGGAGAAACTTTTCACTTTTTTTTATAATTTTGTTTGTTGACATTTTACCTTAGAAAATGATACCGCAAATTAAAGATTTTATTTTATGATGAATATTGAGAACCTTTTTTGTGTCTCGAAATAACCTTTATTCTGATAGATTTTTGGTATAATTAATTGATTAAAGACATGGAATTGGCAGCCAAAATTAATGAAATGACCTTTCGCCGGGGTACGCAATTCGCTTCAATAAATAAAGAGAAACAGAGAAAAAAAGGCGTCTCGCTTAAACGGGCATGAACTTAGAAAACGAACAGGCAGCTCTGTATATATAAAAACAAAACAGACATAATATGGGAAAGTTTAATCAACGTTATCAAATGTTTTATGGTGCATGCTAAACTACAGATTAAGTTTTTGATCTTGTAAAAGCAGGTCGATTTCTATGGAACGCGATATAGATGTAAACAAAAATTCCTTTATTTGTGCGTCGTATATATTAAGCTAACGTCAATGAATGTTTGAAGCTATGATCAGCTGTCCCAAAACATCTCGGGGAGGCGTGACGAACCAAATTTAAATGACGTCATCAGTTCACATGTGACACATTATATGACGTCACGAGTTTGTTACGTCTATTTCCTCTTTACTGCTTAAAATTCTGATTTCTCTTAAAAGCTGAAGTTTAACGTTAATCAGAAACTTTTCATCACATGCACAAAGCAATTGAAAATAAAAGTTGCCAATACTATGTCATTTATATGAAATGAAATTGATTGAGTAAATGAACTAATCGTTCTCAAATTTTATCATTGACATTTAACTTTTTTTAAAGAAAAATTGTTTTAAACTCCAATTCCTCAAGAAATCGAACTCTAAATTTCTCAGCAATAAAAAGATTCACAAATTTTGAGTCCCATGCATCGGAACCATGCAATATGCATTACATACCTATCTACATCTGTGTCTCATAACGCGGTCCTCCTAGTTAGAGAAAGCTAAATCACATCTACTAAGTTTCCTGATGTATATTAGGTACGCTGTACCTTAAACACCAACTTGTATATTGTCATTAAACTTCTAACTTTGCAAAGGGACTTTGTGTTTACACACCCTTATTGGTCAATTTTCATATATAGTCTCTCATCATTATCACCTTAGGTCGCTTTGATATCATATCGTGATAGATAATTTCTATACGTGGAAATAATCATGACGTCATCAAACCGTTTTCTTCCATTCAAAACGATTTATTGGAAGGTTCTGCGATAAATGTATAATACGAAAAACCAATATCGTTGTCATCATCAGAACCATCAACCATTTTACTTCCGCCTACGTAACTTCTTAAAGGTATATATTGTTGAGTCGTTAATGTTTATATGCTGGATGACCCATATCACTATATAGTGAGTATAGAATACGCAACTATTCCAAAATTGTATATAATGAGTGGACCGTTATGTTGGTCTAAAGCTCTGCAATGTGATTTATTGGTTGTTTTGATTCTATAAGATTTTGTTCGATACCGATTTGATACAAGTAACATTGAATCCCAAAAAGTTCTATATGCATATAAATGTCGTGAATATTTATCTAAACGCTTGTACATTAGAATCCTATCAGGAGAACCAACACAAACACGTGGTGGGTGTATGTATATATGTGTGTATGTATGCGTGTATGTATGTATGTATGTATTTTAAATCCTCCTGCAAGCAGGAACTCGCGAGGAAGACTCATTGGCTTATCAAAGCCGCAAGCTGACCGAAGTCAGTCTCTTAGATTCATATTTAACGTCCATGATTATGAATTGTCAATTGTCAACAACTCTGTAACTGTGCGACATACATTAATCTTGGAGTGACTCGAACTGGGGACCTTATGATTGGAAGGCACCGGTGTTAACCACTGAGAGTGTACGTTCATGATCAAAGTAACAAAGCCGTATCATTCTTAATGTTTTAAGAGATTATATAGTGGAAGCTCTATCTATGGTTACAGTTATATGCAACTTGTTAAATATCTTCTTCCAAAGGTCGTCATTGTACAAATATATAGTCTATAGTCCATGGTTAACATTACAGTATTTTACCAGAAAGTAAATTTCTCAATCCCCCGTACAAGTTTTAAAAGATAGAATTCATCATCTTCCCCGATAAACCCACCCGTTTACCAACAGCAAGATCACAGCGAGTCATCGATGGCACGGCAATAACCTATAATATGCCAGTATATACATACTCACATAGCACCACCAACAGCAACACATAGCCTATCCAATAATAACACTATGACAGATGATAATGGTAGTCACTCAAACGTAACCGGAAGCGTTTTGTCTCATTAAATTATCCAATAAGAAATTCACTTCCGCGATAAATTTTCTCAAAATATCTGTATAGTTTGCTTTCAATTTTAGTACATTGCTTTAAGGAAAGAAATTTGCTCTCGTAATAAAAGCGTCGAGAGGGCAAAAAGTATCGTGCATAATAGGATCAATATCGATTCAATAGACTCATCGTCTCCCATGGGAGGCCAAAAAGGAAATTATTCAAACTGACGTTAAAGATGTTTGCTTAACAATCAATATTTCGCTACTCCCGTCAGGGCAAACTAAATGCACCTGAGGTATCAGTTATATATGCTGTCTTCAGTTTGAAGAAGAATCTCAAAACAGTTTAAATAGTTCATTTCCAGTTGCTAATGTTAGTTGCAATGAGTGTACCACTGGGAAAAGTTACGTTTTAGCGATAAAGAAATCTGATTGGTTGGCTAACGTTATACGTCAAGGAAAATAACCGGTTATGAAAATAAACATGTTTGGCATTTTCCTCACTGCCTATAATGGTACAATCCCTAAGGAAAGACGCATTTTGTGAATCAAACAGTCAATAACATGGAAACTATCTTGAATGTGTTAGCAGAACATTTAAGAATAACATATAAGGCTATTTTAATACATTTTTTTTCATTTGCCTCATGAATGCTATCTAACGGGCTTCTTCTGATCTTAGCTCCATCTCATTCAAAGGGAGAGAGGTGAGAAGAAAAAAAAATCGTGTTTTATATTTTCAGTTTACATTAATTTTTTTTAAATGAATATGGACCACAGTCTGTAGCGAAATTAATTTAATTGAGATATTTAAGAAAGGAAACCCAATATCAATAGAGGAATCTGAAAATACTTCCATTCTGAGACTTAGGAAAGAAAGAGAAAGAGACGGCGCTATTTGTTACGTCACTCAGAAATCACTCTTTGGTTATCAAATGCCAAACGTGACATATTTTACAACCACTCGTATCTATAGTATTTTATGTGATACAAGCCAACCGTATACTATAATAAATATTGCAGGTGAAGGGGGAGTGGGAGGGGAGGGGGGAGCCTGGGAGTACTTTTGTTATTTCAACTTTACTATATGTTAATTATTTTGTGAGTCCCTTTGAAGTTGATAGCGTATAACCGTATTTACCGTAAAGAGTAAAACTTTTGCTTTTCAAACGCGCACGCGCACAATCGTTTATAGTTTTGCTGTATTACTACACAACTACTATAAAAAGTCAGTTTTGATTGTCTAAAACCATTATTCATTTAATGTTTGGTTTTCTTTTCTTTTCGAGTTAAATAATTAAGAATTATGGCTCAGGGGTGTACCGCTAATTTCCACTACATGTAGATGCACTCAGGCCCAGCATATAACAACCATCGAAGTTGGGTAACACTTCCATTGTAAAGATGCCTTCCTTGGCAGTATATGGGAAACCATTTTAACATTTAGTCCGATACATATTTAAGATACCTCGAATTATTGTCAGATATCGAAATAAAACATCTCATGTTTATGTAAAATATCTACAAAGCATGATAGATATCTTGACTCCATTGTCAAATATCTTAAAATCTCATATATTTTTTAGATGTCTGAATTAAAATTTCAGACATATGTATTAAGTTTAGCAGATGTATAAGCCTATCAGTCTCAAATTCTAATTCAGGCATATCGAATTTAGTTCCACAAATCTCAATAACAATTCCATATATCATAACCGAAATTTACAAAAACATCTCAAGTCACATTTCAATTCAGATAATTATGTCTAAAATCTTTTCCGAACTAATCATAACGAACTCGCATTTCAAAGCCCGGATGTCATTTTAATCATATTTCAAGTTTTGTCCCGATTTTATGCATTGTTTATATAATCCTTCATAAATATCATCATCAAATTACACAACTCTTCCGTCGTCTGTCTATCTATCAGTCTTCTCTGCAAATTAAAAAAAAATCTTCCCCTTCTCTGAAGCTCAAAATATTGAGACATTTTTTGTTTAAACTTTTAAGGAACTAACCTGAAGAGAGTTGACTCAATTCCTCTGATTGTGAATTTGATTTCATTGCCTCTGTCTCTGTTGAGTATACTATGTTGCCCTATGTAGTAAGACAAACTGTTTATGACGTCATCATTAACCCTTAGAGAGAAAAGGGAAAAGGTGTCTCTCCTATTTCCCTTAGGTAATTAAACAGTTCTTTCTCGTATTCCTGCTGACGGTGGTGCAAATGGGCCATGTGTTGGCTTTTCTAAAGAAAAATCGAAACATTATCATTGAAGCTATACAAGAATGTATGAAGTAGTCATTTTTTTGGGCAGAATTGTGTCTTTTTAACTGCGTTAAAACAAAACGCACATAATGCCAATCATCTATTTAAATTTAAATTTAGTTACAAGTCATAGCCAGACTTCTAGAAACCTGCAAAAAGTCCATCACATCACACACCAAATGTTATTACTCGGTCAAGAGACCAAGGGTTGGGGGCGGGAAGGGGGGGGCGACGGGATCATTTTTCGGATCCCGATAGCTAGGCCACCGGGTCCCACGTTTGCCGTCTTCATCTTCCCTTATTTAGCCTCTAAAATATTGTTGAAAATAGCTTATTATCTACCTCATATTTGCCAGGATTCCTCGTTAATTCCGGTCATCGGGCCCGTAGCCGGTATACTTGGCCCCAACCCAACCTCTCGTCAGGCCTGCCATGAGGTATAAGGGGCACAATGTGGAATATGAAAGCATATTATTCTATAGCCTACCTGACATATCTAATTGTTGGATGTTTTGGCAAACAGTAACATTTTCCTGACGTTGATTATAGAGTCACTCCATTATTAACTCGAATGGTTCTGGTTTCAGTTGGAAAAATACCTACTTTTTGTAATTAAACATTAAGCAGATTTGTATTTTTCTTTAAAAAAAAAAAAATAACTTTTAGTAGGCTTTATGAGCAATAACCATTAAAGAACGGTGAAACCATGAGAGAAAAACAAGAAATTTCTACCATGCAAACATCAGGGTTATAAAGTTGACGAAACACAAATAACACTAACAAATTGAACCACATTACTGTCACAGTCAATAAGAAACGACAACCGACGGTACCATAGAAAATAAAAAATATGAGCATGCATTTTATTAGAAAGTATTAACATTTATTTGGTAACTTTCATTTTACTTGTAAATGACTATTCCTCGCATGCTATCGTGACAAAAGAAAGAGAATCGTAACGTCATTGTGTTAAACTGTATACGCCCATTTGTTT